>JABFPJ010005014.1:0-12773 GCA_022817425.1 Gryon sp. ZL-2020
AAAAAAAAAAAAAAAAAAAAAAAAAAAAAAATATAATGTATACACATGAAGGAATCTAAAATATATAGAATTATAAATTATATTTATATCATTTTTCCAGTAAGAAAATTTGAGAAAATAAAAACAAATTTAAAAATGAACTAATATAATCTCAGAATTTCAATGTGACATGTTAAATAAGTTTTCTTTGATTGATTCCCAATTTGACGTTTATGTGAAATATTATTCTGCTTCAATGCTTTCAATCATATTCTACGTAATTTTATATGTACATATTGCAACTTTACATACATATAGGAAAAAATCTCATCATTTCTACACAGAAATGTCACGTTATCATTTTCTTTTTATAATTAAGCGTACTTGAAAATAAAATAATAAATGAAATAAATAATTGACGAAACGACAAAATTTAAGGAAATTAATATAAATATTTACTGAAAAAATTAGGTTTCGAGAAAAAAGAATGATTTTCACTGATAAAAAAAGGTTAATTTTGATATGAAAATAGATTTTAAAATATTGAAAAACATCGAACAATATTTTTTATTCGAAAAATACAACAATTTATAATTATTTATGAATGTGTAATTTCATATGTAAGCAAAATAATAATTTACTGATTTTTGTAGCACTGCGATTAAACAAAATGATGTTCAGTTGTAGAGATGTTTAAAATCGTGCTTTTAAATCTTGCTAAACCTTACTATACATCTGAGAACTTAAATAGCAAGCGGGAGAATGCATCCCTCCACGTTTTGCATGCTTTTAAATCTAGCCAAACCTCAGCACCGATTACCTTTTGCGTGACTGTATGAAAAAGGCGCGTATGCAGTTTCTGTCAGCTTCGCATTTGCTCGTCATCACTAGCTTTGTTGACCATATATAGTATTCCATTTGACTATACGAATATTATTTTAAATATTCTACTTTATAATACAATGTCAATCCCGTTAAATACGTTATTTTCATTTATTGTTTTAATTAATTAGATGAATTCATTAGAAATATAATTTGACATGTATTCTTTGTTGAACAAAATAAATTAATTTATTTATAATACTTATATAAAATACATGGAAAAAAGTTGTTTTTTAGTTAGTTTAGTTTAGTTCTATTTTTTAAAAAGTTTTACTTTTTATATAAAATTGTGATTAGAAAAACAATTTCACAAAATCATCCTGGAAAATAGGAGAAAAATATAACTCAAAACTAACAAATTTTATAACATTAAGATGTATTTTTGTTGCTTTTGATAATAAAGTTGTAAAAATGAATAGATTTTTTCTTGTATACGAAAAAAAGATGTAGTAAATGGTTGGAACTAAAAAGTAAAATATTGATATTTTTCAAGATATTTATGCTGAATGAGTTAATAGAGCACTTCTGACTCAGTTCATTATGAAGTCCGACAATCGGTGTCTGATAAGAAAGTCATATTATGACCGAGTCATATATCAGGTAGATCTCATAGAATCCCAACCTGATCTTTATTGGAGCCACAGTGCTATTCGTGCTATTCCATTGATCGGATTTTTCGTTTTCATTGAGAAACTATTGTATAACTGTCAAAATCCTTGTAACAAAAATAAAATTTGTTTTAGGTACTTATTCAATTACAAAAAAATTGTTGATTCTGAATTTAAAAAATGTCATTTTATATATAATAAATGGAAAATTATTTCTTATCTCTACCATTTTCACGATCTTTTCATTTTTGTTCGTTCTTATTGGATAGATTTTCCACTTTGAACTTATGTGGTCATAATTCGTTATTATCCGCTGTGCGAATTCACATTAAAATTGCTAGAAAGGTTACATTCTTACTTATGTAATACATAGTCTGAAATGAACATTTAATAAAGTAAAAGTGTACGTCTTTGAATAAAAATGTGAAAAACAAATTTTATAACAAGTCTAAATAATAATAATTACAAAAATAAATTTAAATACTGTCAAGTAATTATAATTTTTTCAATACTTTTATTAAGTGCTGTTAACTTCGTTTAAGTACTTGTTTGTACCGATTTTTTATACATAAAAGTCGCTGTAATCATGTAAAATATTATTTTTATTAAAATTAGTTTTAATTTGATATTTATTTCCGTTATAAAGAAATGTTATTATTATGTTTCTAGTAATACAAATATTGTGAATGTTTGGAAAAGTTCTTTAGACGTTTTTATTAATTATTAAAATACAAATGTAGAAGAAAATTCTAAATAATCTGTTCATATAAAATACATTGTCATTTGTAATCTAAATAACTATTAATATAACATTCAGAATGTAAAATGAATCATATTTGTAGAATTATTTTTTATTTCAAAGTTTAACAGTACTTTCTTATATTTCTTCATCTTTATTTTTTATATTCTAATATTTTCCCTATGGTTTATTTCTTAATATTTTGTTATTATCTTGACATTATTTATTTTACATTGCTTATAATACAAATTTAATAGGCATATTTTTTTCTTCATAAGTTTCGAACGTTTTTCATCATTTCTATAATGGCTTGATATTGATCGCCAATATTGGCAATAATTTTAGACCGACAATAGTTCCAGTCGGAAAATTTCGATATAAAACATTTATGAATCAATTAAATAAAAACGACATTTTCTTAAAAGCACAATAGAAAAATTGTTTTCATTTCAATTCCTTTTTCTGTATTTCCAACAATGTAACATTTCTTTTTAGTTAGAAAACTTAAAAATCATAATCTCTTTTCCCAATTGTAGTCAACTATAAATATAATCAGATTACAAATACTTACGTAAGATATCATTGAATTTGCATTTATAATTCAAATATGATCCACCTTTTAGAATTAAATGCTGGTTTAATGCCTATATAAATGCGTCAAATGTTCCATAGTATTACTAGTCGATTGTCAACATGTGCGCGCTTTATGCAAGTATTATGCGGACATCAATTTCTCACGTGAATATTAGCATAATGCTTACAAGGGAGAGTATGCTACCACATTTTATCGGCACCTGATATACAAGGACCCCTGCTTTAAGCCCGATCAAATTGCTTCCCTAAACAATATCTTCTAAGAATACAACCTGCTAAATTTCTGTTTCAATATTCACTAAAGTTATTCTATAGAATATCCCTTCCCTTCAACGCAGATACACCAGAAAATGATTGATTGGTGATTTGATAAGTTAATCAAGTAATCACTTTTGCATATAAATTTCAAAGTTCAATTTTCAATGAAAATTTATAATATTTTATATTATATTTTTTCTCACACGTACATTGAAAACACATCTTTTCTTTCTTTAAAAGTGTATTCAGTGTTGCAACAGTGTATGAAAGTATTTTCATCCTTTAAGCGGCGTAATGAAAGTTTAGTTTCTCTTGAAATGATATTTCCCTGAAAATGAAAAGTGGGAATAGAAATTCATGTTTTGTCACTCAGGAAAAGAAAATGCCCTTTTCCTTCCTACGGAGTTTTTGAAAAATGCAGCATGGGAGATGATCAGAAGTTTGTTTTCCTCAAGGTTACAAACCTTATCTGCTTTCTTTCCTCAAAACTGGGACGAAAATGGTACTTTTTCTCCTTCGAGAGGAAAATTATTTTCATCGCTTAAATGAAGAAATGAAAGATTACTTTCCCTCCTTAGAGATAGAAAGTAGGGATACAAAGTTATTTTCATCTAACTTTTCGGAGAGAAAAGACCTCTTCGATGCACGTGTAAGAAAAAATATAGCCTACAACCAGGTAGGAATTGTGGATTTAACTAATGTGACATTAGTACACTTGTCGAGAATTAGCTAATTTTCTCCCTGCGGAATACCAATGGAGGGATACTATTATTATTTTTTATTTTATATATTTTACAGTGCTTAAATCGCAAAGAAGTGTACGAATTTAACAGTTCAAAAAATATATTTCACTATTAACATACTAAAATTTGTACCTAATAGAAATTCTTGTGAAAAAATGTGTGAAAAAAAAATTTTGTATCGATTTTATTTGTAAACTTTCTTCTAGGAGATAATGAGGATATTGAATCGACGTATTAGATATTCATTCCCAGTAAAGTACATGAAATAATTGCATAATATTATGTGCTATTTGTAGTAATTTTGCAAGGAAAGTATATTTCCAACGTTAACAGCCTCACTTAGCTTGGTGTTTTTCCCTATAATAATACTGTATTGATTTATCGAACTACATGTTTTGAGTTGTTTTGGAGAATATTTAGATCTGAAGTTTTTAAACAAGTAAAACAAAATAAAATATATATCTATAAGACAATGTATGAGATTATTACAATAAATTTGTTATTAATTTTTAGAATTGAAATCACATTGTATATGTATGCATTGTATATTGTTTTATATAATTATCTGTTTTATATAATAAAATATAATAATAATAGCATGTAATAATATAATAAAATGTATCTATTTTATATAATAAAAGAGGAGGGGTGTGGCCCCGACATCGAAGCCTGAGTATCTAGACATTCGTCCATTTCAATTCGCACCCGCCCAACTAGTGGGCAATCATCGGAACAGATCGATTGATCCGTACAACAGAGCCCTAACCAACATGTCTCAAGGTGTGATCTGGTAGTCTTGCGGGCCTGAGCTTCCACGTGCTCCTTCCAGCTAAGCTTCTTATCTAGAATCACTCCCAGATACTTGACCGATTTGGAAGGGATTTCCTGGCCTAAGAGTCTGATGTTTCTCATTCCAATATGTTTTCTCTTTCTAGTGAAAACGATGAGCTCCATCTTTTGTGGGTTTACTGACAGGCCCGTCTTTTCACACCAGATTGCTACTTTGTGGAGATTGCTCTTCACAAAGTCTATAACTGTGTCCACAAACTTGCCCCTGACGAGTATGGCTACATCATCAGCACTGGGCTGTATGTGGACACCTGAAGTACCGATATCCTCAAGTAACTCATTGAGAACTAGATTCCAGACCAACGGTGATAGCACGCCTCCTTGTGGACAGCCTCTGTCAATAATTGCTCTTACTTGTACATCATGCAGATTCACCTGCAAAATTCTATTACTTGTAATTTCTGTGACCCATCTCCCGACTGTTGGGCTCACATCATGTCTCATCAAGGCAGCATTTATGGTCACGTTAGTCGTGTTGTTAAATGCTCCCTCAATGTTTAAGAAGGCCGCCATGGCATAGCTTCCATTCGTTATCTCATCCTCAGCCCGTCCCATAATTTCACGAAGAGCTGCTGAGGTGCTGCTTCCCGCTTTATAGGCAAATTGTAGCTTACCAAGCGGCCTAGTCGACAAGTATTTCTCCTTAATATACAGGTCAACCATCCTCTCCATAGTCTTGAGGGGGAAGGAAGTCAAGCTTGTCGGCCTGAAGGACTTGGCGAGCATATAATCCCCCTTACCTGGTTTCGGTAGAAACAACAGTTTCGTATATTTCCAGCTTTGGAGTACATAACTTAGGGCCATAGACGCTCTCATGATTTTGAGCATGGGCAATTTCAGTGACTCAAAGCCCCTTTGCAGTAGTGTTGGAAACATAGCCCCGCTGACTTATAACTTATAACTTATAAGAGCCGAAACTCTGTACTGCCCATGTCAGCTTATCCAAAGTAATAATCTGTGCCGATAGCGTCCTCATCTGATTGTGTGAAGCCACCATCATTTTTCCTCAGTGTACCCAGTTTTGCCTCCGGGTCTGAGCTGAGCGTTTTGATGAGTCTTGCAGTGTCCTTGATATCTTCAATACCTCCACAGAAGTCCGGCCACCCGCTTTCGCGGGAACGCCGAATTTCCAGCTTATAGGTTTTAACTGTCTCTCTATGAAGCGCTTTACTCCTTTCACTGGCAGATTTGTGGGCCCTGTTCCAGAGCTTCCTTGTCGTTTTCCTCAGCTTATCAAGTTTTGAGTTCCACCACGGGTTTTTGTTATTTTTGGGAGCTATGAGCGGGCACGCGTCCTTGAAGGCACTCCTCACTGCCGTCTCCAAGAACTGCGTGGCCAACTCTAGCTCCCTATTGTTACCGTAGGTTCTCGGAAAGTCCCTCATTTTGAGCTGCAGTACCTCAGTGTACCTGACCCAATCTGTCCTTGTCGGGTTCTTATAGCATCTCCTCTCCATGCCAGAACCCTGCATTTCGAAGAATATGCTTGTGGTCAGACAGGGATGGTTCATCAGAGACACGGTGTCCATGGATGAGGTCCCGAGCACCCCTACTTGCCACTGTCAAGTCCAGGACCTCCTGATCTTGTTCTTGAAAGTACATGCTAGGCCTCTATTCAGAATCTCTAGCTTAGTTCTTCTAAGGTACTCTGCAAGGTGTTCCCCCCTGGGATTAATGTCAGTGCTGGCCCAAATAGTATGGTGAGCATTAGCACAAAGCCCAATCAGGGTGTCTTTCCCACCCCGCTCGCACCAAGTGACTAATTCATCGAACTCTTTTGTAGGAGCATGTTTGTCATGAGGTAGGTAGGCTGATGCCATAATGATTACCCTCTTGTTTCCTCCAATCTTCACAGAGATCCTCACAACAGTAAGGTCCCCCGTGCAAAGATCGGGTATCTGCGTTGCTGCAATATTTTTTGCAGCAACGCAGGAATTAACAATGCAGGTTTGCGGCTTGTCCCCTTGCGGTCTGTATATAATTCCTTCCTTGATCCGAGAGTCTCCTTATAGCCCCAGCGTATACCCATGGTTCCTGTATAAAGACCAGGGCTGTGTGCCTCATCGCTAACCACTGCGACAGAACAGCCGTAGCAGCTTTGCAATGTTGCAAGTTAATCTGCAAGCAAGAAATCTTATCGAGGGGAATTATTTTATATCAAAGGGGGCAGCAGTCCGAGAGACGACCCGCACTAGCGAGCGCATCCCTCGTCCGCCCTTACCTCGCTGACGACCATTGGCTCCACCGGCGTGGCCCGTTCCGACCCCACCGCGGCCCCGACGGATTGTCAGCTGCCAGAGGATCGGTCCCCGCTTGCAGAGCCCGTTCCTCATGTCCCTTCGACCAACTGCTGTGGGCCATCCTGAGCCCAACCCGAGGCCTCCCATCCAGCTTTTTCAAAGCCGGAAGTGAGGTCGGGTCGACGCCCAGGACGACCTTCACCACCCTCTGGTCGCTTTTCTCATCACGACTCCAGACCATCCACCTTTCAGTGTTGAGTCCCTCATTTTGCAATTTGAGGAACTTAAGCACCTTGGGGTTCAGCAACAGCCTCCTGTACCCCATGACTTCACGGGCCTCGCGACCAACAAGGTTCGCTCCGTCCCAGGGTCGGAGGGCAGGCACGACCTCCTGAACCCAGTCGACCGTAGTCTGGTCCCCACAGGAGACTATCGCCGCTCCATCCCGGTGCTCCATTCCCTTGAAATCAAGGGAACGTGTCCCAACGCCTCGCTCTATGATCTTGTCAATCAGAGCCCCCTCCAGGAGCTCTGACTGATGATCCGAAAAGCGAGTTGCAGGATAGTCCTTGTAACAAATAACCATCCTGTTACTCGCTTTTTCAGCATAAGAGGGGCCAGAACCCGGGTCCCCGCCTGCCAGGTCAGTGTTGCGGACGAATTCGAATTCGTCGGTTCCACTCCATCGGTTGCGGAACCCCAGTACCCTGTACCCTCTTATATCCTTTTCCCTCAGGAGGGGTAGTGCCCGGTGTCCTGAGCCTCTTACCCCTCCTTCGGGGACCCGGAGCTCCCCTCCTTTCGAAGGGTGCCTCCTGTGGGCCCTGTCAGCTTGGCCCCGTCGATCCCGGTTTCGGTCGGTCTCCCGTCCTTCACCGGTTGTCGTGCCGTGTTGGCCCGCCTTTTCTCGGCAACAGTCTGGTTTCGCTGACCCCATGCGGGACCGTGACACTCCTCGCTCCGGTCTCCATCGCTACTCCCACAAGTTGAGCAGCAGTGGTCACCAGCGCACACTGGTCCCCGGTCCACTTAATGGAGCAAGAGTCCACAGTTTGACTGGGCGGCTCTGCAACAGAGCCCCTCTCCCCGAGCCCCTCATTCCCCGTTTGTTTCGAATTGATGTCCATATCTTATGGCCGTTCCCGTAGGTTCCCAAGAAGCAGCCAACCCGATTCGCGCCCCCTCCCCCCTGCCAGTCACACTACCATCCACGAGGATAGCCCGTTTACAGGGATGCTTCAATTACCCTAGGTTAGGGCCATGCGCGCCCCCGTTATGGGTCTTCGGCTTAGCCCCCGTACCAACGACAAGGTCTTACGATTCCAAATGGGGGTATCTGAAGTATACGAAATGTAAAATTATTATAATTATATTGTGTAAAATGTCAGACAATATGATGAGAAATTGAAATAGATTTATATTATAAATTGTATAATATGTGAAGCATCAAAAGATACTAATATAAATGCATTTAACAAATAAACATTCAACACACATGTTATAATGTTATATTAATATAATAAAAATTTTACGTAGTATAATTGAGTTCAACGCGAAGCAAAAAAAGTTAATAAAGCGTTTGTGTCTCCATTCATTAATCAGGCAATATAAACTTTGTAATCGGATTTTATTCATTAAAGTAATTATACATAATTGCAATGGTAATAATTATAAATACAATTATTGCATATATTATATTAAACATATGACAACCAATGGCTCAATTATCAAAACAATTAAAATCTAATATAATAAGATTTACATATAAATTCAAAAATGTTGGAATAAAAATTTAATACAATCTTTACACACTTAAATTATAATAATATATTATAAATAGCGTTAGAAATTGAAATATTGTTGTATAAGTTATACAGTATTATACTTTTTATTTTGTTTCAAAACAAATTCGGAAAAAGTTGTTTGATTCAATTCAAACTCATATAAAAATTTAATTACATCTCATTTTCCACTTCGTGATACATCGAGTTCAATTTTTAAGATTGCGAATGTGTGATTGAAGCAAAGTTTGTATTAGTTGGACGGTTTGACATAAGTATCAAAAACTTCTTATCAGATTTGCCAACCTTTAGTGAATCGTACGCATCAGTAAAGCCAGTGGCAAGACGACTTCTTGAATATTTCAGAATCAGAGGGTCCTGACAATGCCCCGAACGCACTTGAGTTACCCTTCTTACTCGGACATCGCTAAGACATTAACAAGCCATCGTTATAACTCGTATATTCTATGCCTGATTTATCCGCAGTGGTTAGACCATTGAAAAATCCGAGACAATGTTATGAACGAAGAGTGAAAAAAAAGACCCTTCAGCTACGCTGTCCGGGAAATGAGAAGTGCTATGTAAAAACCTATGGTTACACGAAATCACCTTTACGCTTACTAACATATTTCATGATTAAAGTGCATTTTATTTTTATTACTATGTTATAATAACTTTATTGTATAAAGTAAAATTCAATTATATTACTTTTAGAACAATTTTATTTTATACGTTTTAATTTTTGTTCATACATTTATTTTAAAATATATTTCTAAATTATATTAAGAGAACATCCAAGAGAACTAAAAATGATTAAACATTGTGAAAAGGTGTAATTTTATGATATTTTCATAGTTAGAAAATGTTTTTTTTTCACAAGATTTTTGATATTTCAGTTGAAAAGCATACTGTTTTTTTGGCGATTTGTATAAGTGAAACTTTAGATATGATTTGGTTTTACTTTTTTTAATTTCGAAATTTGTTTGAAACTGTATTTTTAAATTGATTTATTTTTAATAAAGGTTAAAATGTTCATAGATTGATATTGAACAATTCTTTTAGATTAATATGCTTTTATATTATTATTAACAATATTGTGTATTATTGTTCTATTTTATTTATAAACAATTAACTAAATAAATTCCTGATCTTCATCCTATTTTTGTGTATTTTTGCAAAAAAAAAATGTTATCTTTAAAATAACAAATTTGTTAAGCTATAAATACTGAAGATTCATTCATTTAACAAAATTTATTGTTATTTAATTTGAATGATTTAATGTTTACTTAATTAGATGTAAATGGAGTAAACAGTTAAGGGTTAAATACACTTTAAAATTGTCCTAATTTTAATATAATAATTAATTTAAGACGTAATAGAATTCGTAACATACAAATTAATAAAAAAGTAAATAATAATTATAATAATTGTTGTTAAGTTTTTCTTATGTATTTATATTTATCTGACAGCACTTTTTCATTTCATTGCCGAATGCCCCAGATTTGACTTAAATAGAGTGACTGTTCCTTAGTCAAAAGATTCTGTCACTTTGTCGCCGCAACTTTGAAAGAGAAATGCAGCTTTCAAATGTTATAAATGTCATAGTTATAGTTGTTTAAGTCGGTTACTAATTACTATCCTAAGTCATCAAAAAACTCTTTGTACGGACTTCTTTTTTCTAAGCAAAGAACGAGAAAATGAGTATAAAGTATTAAAAACTGTCTCATTGGAGTACATTTATTGAATGATCATTTATTACAAAAGTTTAATCTGATTTATTCATGATCAATTAGTTTCTGTAATTTGCTGCTTATTACTAATTGTTTGAATGCCGGGTTCTATTTAAAAATAATTACGCAAGTATCATTTAATTATTTTGAGATATTATCTATCATTAATGTAATAGATAATATCGTGAGTTTGAATATGAAATATGATTTGTGTAATAGAAACAACTGTGATTGCATTTAATGAATTTTATGTAAATATCAGACGGTGGTGTACATATACATTCTAGATTTTATAATTGTGCGCATAAATTAAATCAAAATGATAAATTATACACGCAAAAGAAATTATTAAAAATATTATATGTAATACTACTATACTTATCAAAGAGAATTTGAATTCTTTTGTTCTGTTACTTTTTCACCTTTAATTTTTATTTTAATGGATTATTATTTTTATTTTTTGTATCAATATTAATAAGTGTTTATCGCAAACAGTTATATTGCCCAATGTACAATTTTTTATTTTCATAAAATTATATTGAATTTCAATAAATTATTTATTTTCATCACTAAAAATGCATATTAAAGATAAAACAGTTATTGAATATTATATTACTGAGAGATCAAAGCTTTATTATATTGTTATAATATATATAGAAATGTTTCATGTAAGTTTAAACATATTACTCGAACTGAAAAATTATAATTTCTTGTTTTTTGGGTAAATATAAATTGTTTTCATATTAACGTCAGAATATATATAAAATTTATAAAACTCATGCATAGACAATTTCAAAGACAAAAACAACATCTTATATTGAAAAATTGAAAAAGCGTAAAATATGGTTTTTGAAACGTATGTACTGGATCAAATGAAACCTTTCATCAAGATCTATCGGGGACTCATCTATAAATTAAAGAGGATTATATTAATTTTTAATTGCTCAATTTTAAGATTGTGAAAACAAAATAAGAGTAAATTGATACGCTGAAAGCCAAAACAAAACGAAATATATGCTCTTTTTATGGAATTAATTTTGTTTTTTTATGGAATTAGTTTTGTTCTTATTACTACTTTGTTGACAATATGAGAATATTTATAATACGATTTTAATGTAAAAATAATAAAGGATAAGTTTTGTTTTATACAGAACTTGTCCTTTAAATATTTTATATCAAAATAATATATACATTGTTAAAATATTTCACAAAAAATAATAATTATAATAACTAATACCAAAATTATGATAGGAATTTGCATAATCATTATTCGTTTTGTTATCAACGAAAGTATTTCGTTAAGGTAATTGTATCACTAGCAAATGTAATTTAACGGGATTTTTAACAAATAATCATGTTCCAAAGTTAGTTTATTATATAAAAGTATTCAATAATGTTATAAATTAATTCAATTTTTTTGTTCTTGTATTCTAAATTGACTTTTCATTAAACACTTAAAATTATGTAATGCAATTTTATCGCTTACAAGTTGCATATTAAAATGAAATATTATCGAAATTTACTATTTTTCTCACACACGCTAATAAATAAAAGACTAATAAAAATTATTGTAATTTCTAATAAAATTGATAAATGTAGAAATTTAATGTAAGAAATTAGTACACGGAATGGTATGGTATTATGGTACATAATAGATCTATTTTTGTTATATGATTGAATAAAAACTATAATGTATAGTGTACAGTTAGGGAGGGGTAGTATATGGCACCATTACCAAAATTTTTACTAAACCATAATATATTTTTGATATTGTTTAATAATATTTTTTTACATCGATGTCGGTTCACTGTAAATATAAACGTTCTGATCAGAACGGTTTTGAAGCGTTTTTAGAACGTTTTAAAGTGTTTTCTCTAAAAATAAATGTATAATGCGTTTCCAAAAAAACATTTTAAACATTAAAAACACTTGTATACGTTTTATGTAGAACGTTTAATTCTTGTAGAACGTTTCAAAAAATAGAATTTTTACAGTGATTGTCCTCAGATTTATAAATGGTATAGTAATTTTTAATTGTAATTGTTATTGAAAGATATAATTGACAATAAAAGACAAACTTTATATGGAAACATATAAAGTTGAATTTATGGTTAGTTAATTTAGTTAATTTTGGATTCTATGCCTTGCCACTAGTGCAGTGGAAATAATAAAAATGGATAAAATTCACTATGTTTTTTTAAACTGAAAACGTTTTATAAATATTTTAGACTAGCTGAATCGCCAGCTTTGCCTGGCAAAAAGCCTACACTGAAAACGATTGGGGACTAAAACAGTATCCCGACCGGCCGCTGTTGCGCACATTAGCGGAACGTTAGTTGAACGCTTTTGGGGGGCAGCAGTTGCGCCCTT
>JABFPJ010005015.1:939-12771 GCA_022817425.1 Gryon sp. ZL-2020
TGTTGGAGTTTAAATATTGGCGGTAACTCGGTTGGTTCTCGTGCGACTGTGGCGCGTATACGACTGTGGCGCGCATGCGTGAGATAGTCAACGAAAATGTGTTGAGCTCGCTTGCTCGCTCTCTTGATCAGCGGCTGTCGTGCGAAGCGGATGTGTTTCTGGTGGACGACTGTTTGTTTGAATAAAGTCTTATAGATATATAACAAAGAAGTACTTTCCTTTAATAACCCATATTGCCAAAAGGTTATGGGCCCAGGCACGCTTCAACTGCGCTTTAAATATAAGTTAATTAAGTCGGATTGATCAGCGTAGCGATTGTCAAAAAGAACAAAGAAAGGTTTGAGCGTCGGTTAATGTAAGTTTTATTTCTTTTGTTTTAAGTGACGTCATATATGTTTTTGGGAGCTCTGAGCGCGTTCAAACGAGATGTTGGTTTTTGTGTGTGATTTGTCCGATACGTTGAATGAATGTGTGAACAATTATGTGTTTTAACGAACGGTAAAAAGACGGTGAGAAAACGACGGTTGGGGGGCGCAATTTTGTCTTTGTCAAAAGATTGTTGGCGCACAATGCGCGACGCTTGGCGTGGTTGTAATCACACATAAAAGAAAAGGAAAGAAAGATGTCGACATGTGAAATGTTGCAATGCAACAAAATGAAAATTAAACGAAAAGTAATATTGTATGATATGTGATAAACGAAATGAAATTAAAATAAAATTAAAACGAAAGTGAGGTTATACGATATGTGGTGTTGGTATATGTGTATGTGTATATATGTGTGGTCGTGCACATGTATCTTAATGAGGTTATGATGGTTTCAGACGACGGTTTATTCACGATGGAGCTTAAATCAAATGAAAGGTTTTTGGAAATGCCAAGAATAGCACGTTTAGTGTCAAAACTAAAGTTTGCGTTGTCAATAGAAGATGAACAACCAACTATTAATATTACAATGGAAAACGAAAAAATGAAAATAACATTTGACAATGTTTCAGAGATTTTCTTAAGTAAGAATAAGTTGATGTGCACTATATACAAAAACATAGTAATTTTATGAAGATAAACAAATACAATTTAAAACGACAGTTAACGAATGGTTTGACATTATGAAATGTGTTTTTTATACTATATGCATAATGAAATTAAGCGCTATATAAATTAATAAATTAATATGAAGCTTCATATAAATAAAATACCATCGTTAAATAAAGCTTACATTTTTACGAGAGTGGCGAGGGACTAGTAATTTTGAACGAATGCATAAATTAGTTTGACACACCGGAATCTCATGACTCGGGTTACTCTGGTTTGAAGTAATTGTGTTCGTTGCTGACGGCTTGAGTGACTAGGCCTGATATGGAAGTATGTTGTGTTCACATATGGAAATACAGGTCGGTTTCGGATTGTGGTCGCTTGTTGTTCGGCGGACATAGTTCAGAAGCACGACTGTTTCATCGCATTAACATGTCGAACGATTCGTTATAATGAAATTTTAATAAAGCACGACAATTAATAGAACGAAAAGTAATAATGACGGTTTATGTTTTTAGCAAAAGAACAATTGAAAGAGGAATGGGATATTTTAAGATCCGAAATTCTGAAAGTCAAGGCGGGAACAGTCAAAAGCCGAGTCGTGAGCGATGGTAGTAAGCCGTCAACATCTAAATTGGATGTAATTGACAGTGATACCAAACAATCCGATATAATAACGGAGAGTGAGGAAGAAAGATTGTTGGACGACTCGGAAGAAACGACAGTCAATGAAACGACGGTGGAGAAAACGAAGGTAACGAAAACGACGGGGGCCAATACGACTGTGTCATCACCTGATGATGATGACACTATACGAAATGAAAAGGAAATAGTTGATGACAATACTCCAGTGAAAATGGATATTGTCGAAGATTTAGGTGGGTCAAACAAAGCATCAGTACGAAGTCCCGGATTTAAAGACAGCACGAAGGACAACAGAGTGGCGTTGGAGCGGTGGATGGAACGACGGCTTCGAGGTCTGATGTTGCGTCGGACCGCAACGATGAGTTGTTGGGTGCTGTTAGAACCCTTATAAATATAACGATGGAAACGCAGAAGCAAGTGCGTTGCTTAATGAGCCAAAAGGTAGATGAAATAAAAAATACTAAACCTTGTGTTACTTCGATTGTGACAATCCCTCCAGAGAAAGTATTTAATACTAAAACTCTTGAACAAACGACAGTTAGAAATATTAACGAGAATGCAAATAAAGATTATGTGAAATTAAATAACGACAGTTGTAATGTAAATGATATCTTAAATTCGAGAGACAGTAATTCTAACGTAAACAGTAACGAAAGGTCAAACTTGAATAAAAATTCAGTTGCAAATGACAGTCTGAGTTTGAATCTTGCAAGTCAGTTAAAGGATGTTATTAAAATAGAGTTAATTGGAAAAGAAGTTAGTAAAAGAGATTATAAGTTAAATGCAAAAAGTAAATTTGAACATTTTAATGAATTTTTCGTATCAGAGTTGCGAACTTTGGATTTGTTATATGTGATTGACGAAAGTATTGAACCGCCCGTAGGAATTGATGAAACGACAGTTAAAAGACACAAATTTAAGGTTAGAGACATTTTAATAATAAGATCCGCGAGAGATGTATAATAAATTAAAAGAATTTAAAAGACATGAAGTAAATGTAACGAGTGTCATGGTGAGGAAGGAACTGTATTCTTTACAGTATAATCCACAACATGAGACAGCTATGCAATTTTGGGATCGCTTTGATGAATTGGTTCGAAATTACGAGAACTTGCAGGGTTCAACTCCATTATCAGAAAGTGAAAAGCGAGATGCATTTTATAATGCTATAATAACACATGTACCCGAAGCAAAGACAGTTGAATTTGTAACTAATATACAAATGGGAAAGAGTCTGTCATGTGAAGCATTGAAACATTTTATTGTGCAGAATGAAGCTAGTAAGAAAACGACAATGAATCATCCGAGTGTGAGAACGGAGACAATGCCATCTGTGTCTTTTGTAAGATCGCATATGAACGAACGGTGTTACGAGTGTGACGAAATAGGTAAATGGACATTGTGCCGCCACATGTGTCGTAAAATGTCAACAATTTACGACACATGTGGCGGCACAATGTCCAATGAGACTCGCAAAAACAAAACATGATTATTACAGAGGTTATAGTGGCGGTTATAGAGGTAAGAAAATAATTAGGAAAAATAATAATAACGACCGTAAATTTAAAAACATACACGCAAATAATAAACGACTGCTTAAGGTTAATGATACACGACAGTTTGGAAAAAATGGGAGTCGCAATCGAAATCAAGGAAAATCAAACGATGATGTACGAAAAATAAATAAATACGAAAAAGAACGACAGTTTAATTTAAAACGAAATGGGCAACAACAACAGCAACAACACAATTCGTCTTGCACAGGATCAAGTAATGCACCTAAAGTGCATTTTACTAACAAATCAAAAGAAACGAAAGGTATGTACAAAAATTATAATGATTTGTCTAGTGTGTCTCTGTCATGTGGGGATTTAAATAGGAAATTAATTGAGGTGTCACCAGAAGTAATTAACAATGTATCAGACAACGACTTGTATATGTCTTTCATAGTAGACTCAGGTGCAACCGAACATTTAACGAATACTCGAAATATTTTTGCAAGATTTGATAAGAATGGGGTTAGTATTATAAAATGTGCAAATAAAAATAATAGTGCTGATCTAAAAGCTCAAGGAAAAGGTTTAGTACGACTGTTGACCAATACGACTGCGAAAGAACCCTTTAACTTAAATAACGTAATCTATTCAGACTGTTTAACAGAAAATCTTCTTTCATTGAGACACTTTGCAGAAGCTGGTTATACGATATATTTAGATAAAGAAAAAGTAACCATTTATGATCCTAGTGATAATAAAATCTTTGCGAAAGGAATATATGAAAAACCATATTGGTTGATGGAATTTCAGGTAGTTAGAAATGAACAAGAAACGACAGTTTTCGATACTAAAGTAATTGAGGAAACAACAAATGAAAATGAAATTCAACCGAAAGAAATTAATTATAAGACAGTAAATGATGAAACAAAAATTGGTAATAAAATTGATAAAACAATAAGTAATGACGGTAAAATTACAATGGATGAAGATAATAATAATCAAACATTAAATAATAATTCGGCCTTCTCTGACATGGATAGTGTCTCAATTAGAAAAATCACAAAGATAGACGAATTGCCCAAAGTAGAATTGACATGTGATGAATTTTTTTTTGATAACAGTAACAAAGAACGAGAAAAATTAAGTAAAGCAATGATGTGGCATGTACGTTTGGGACACGCATCACTGAATTACCTACGACAGTTACAGAAAATCTGGAAAGACGATAAAGAACTTCAAAAGATAAATTTCGACGACAGTATTTTGGAATGTGAGGTTTGTGCAATTACCAAATTGCAAAGACTGCCATTCAAGAACGAAAGATCACGAGCAACACGACCGTTACAGATTATCCATTCGGATGTGATGGGAAAAATTTCACCTGCAACACATCCGAAAGGATATAAATTTATTTCTGTTTTTGTAGATGATTATTCACGCTATGCTCAGGCATATCCAATGAAGACAAAAGACGAGACGGGTTTATGTTTAGAACGATTTATAAAGAGTTCTAGAAATTTATTGAGAAAAGATGAAAAGATATGTTATTTACGCACTGATCAAGGTACAGAATATACAGGTGGTTATACAAACGAAGTTTTGAAAAGAGAAGGGATTGAGCATCAATTTGCTTGTCCTGATACACCACAACATAATGGTATAGCAGAAAGATTCAATCAAACGATTCAGAAGAAAGTAAGAGCGATGTTGTTTGATTCGAAATTACCCTTAAACATGTGGGATTTGGCTATATTTGCGGCAGTATACATATATAATAGAACACCTCACAAGTCAATCAATTTTGAAACTCCGTTGTTGAGGTTTGCAGTGGATCATCATTATGATATAAAACAGATTAAAAGATTCGGAAGTATGGCATATTGGACGATTAATAGAAAACCAGATTCGAAATTTTCTGTGAGAGCAATACGAGGTGTGATGGTGGGATATACTCCTTCAGGGTATATATTTTTAAATCCTGAGATCGGTAAATTCTTCGAATCACGAAATGTAAGGTTTAACGAGAAGTTGGTATACGGTGATAAATTTCAAAAAGATTCAATACATTTTTGGCCAACTCCGACAGAAACTATAAATATTAACGATTTGTTTGATAGATCTAACGAAAGTGAAGAAACAAAAGATAACGACTTGTCAACAACGGAGGGAGAAAAGGTAAAAGTAACGAAAAGAGGAAGGCCGCGAAAAAGACTGTTAGAAACGGAGGGAGAAAAGGAAATGGAATCGAAATCAAATGAAAAACAACAATGACTAAACGATAGTATTGTACCAGAAGTACAAATATTAAAGATACAAGTTTTAGCAATTTAGTTCATTTGACGAATGTAACGACTGATTTTGAATTCCCTCAAATAGACGAAGAATTTATGAGAACCAAAAATAAACATGATGATGAGCTGTTGCATATTTTCTTCTCGGAATTAAACGAAGATCCAACAACATGTGAACAAGCATTAAGATCAAAGAATCATAACGACTGGTTGAAAGCTATAAACGAAGAATTAAATGCTATGATTAAAAATAATGTTTGGATAGAAGTTGATAGACCAACTGTTGACAAAAGAAATAAACGACCGAATATAATTGACTCCAAATGGGTGTTTAAACGAAAGGTTCAAAACGACGGTACAAAAATATATAAAGCACGATTGGTTACTCGAGGATTTAAAGATAGAAATTCATACGATTTGAAAGAGACTTATGCTCCGGTGTCCAGATTAACTTTGGTCAGAGCAGTTCTTGCTATAATAAATTATAACGATTTAGACGTTGTTCAATTAGATGTGAAGACTGCTTTCTTAAACGGTACGATAGAAGAAGATATTTTTATGGAAATACCAGATGGTGTTAAGGTTTCAGAAGAAACTAAACGAAATAAAGTGTATAAATTACAAAAAGCTTTATATGGATTGAAAGTAAGTCCAAAAAGGTGGAACGAAAAGTTTACGACGGTCGCAAATTCACTAGGTTTAACCAACGACTTGAACGATCCATGTTTATTTACGTGGAAGTCTGAAACGACAGTGGTTATTTTACTGATTTATGTAGACGATATGTTATTGGCTAGTAACGACAGTATCAAATTGACTGAAATGAAGTTAAAGTTAATGTCGGCTTTTGAAATGACTGACTTGGGAGAGCCAAAAACATTTTTGGGCATGGAAATTAAAAGAGACAGAACAACACGAACCATGAGCATAATTGAAAAGGATTATATTGATAAAATAATAACAAAATTTGGTTTTAAGGATTCGTATCCGAAAAACACTCCCATGATTACGCGTCAGGTAGCAAATAGAGAAAGAAAGGAAAGAGAAGAAGAATTCGATAACGACGATTTAGAAACGACAGTAAAACAAACTAATATACCATATAGAGAAATGGTAGGTAGTTTACTGTATTTAGCTGGTTCTACCTGATATAGCCTATGCAGTGAACGTACTAAGCAGACATCAAGTCAATCCAACTGAAAACGAAGGAAAAATGATTAAACGAGTATTCGAGTATTTAAAGGCAACACAAACGATGGGGTTGATGTACCAAGGTAGACGAAACGATATGATAGCTTACTCAGATTCGAGTTTTGCGGATTGTAAAAATTCAATATCTACATGTGGTTATTTAGTAAGACTGTTCGGTGATACAATAGCCTGGAAGACTGCTAAACAAAATTATGTGGCACTCTCGACTTGTGAAGCGGAATATGTCGCAATGAGTCAGGCATGTCAAGAGGTAGTGTCTATAGATAGATCAATTTCGCGATTATTGAGCAGGAGTTTCTTGCCAGTAGTGTTAAGATGTGATAATCAGGCAGCTGGTTTTTGTGCTAATACAAGCGGTGGTAACAAGTTGCGACATATGACAGGGATACACAGGGACTATATCAAAGAATGTATTAAATTAAAACGAATTAAGATTGAATGGGTATCAACGAAGGAACAATTAGCTGACATAATGACGAAAGCATTATCTTTTGAAATATATGCTAAGTTACGAGATAAGATTTTAAATAACGACAGTTGTTAAACATATAAACGACAGTGTTATTAAAGACAGTATTTCAATGACAGTACATTAATATATTAATATTTATTTTTCAGATCAGAAGATGGTTGATTGAAATGAATGAATGACAAATTATGATTGAAACGACGATTGGTTGTCTGCCAAAGAAATATGAAATAAATGACAGTTAACGACAGTTCGAAATCATTAATGAGAAAGATAAATTTAACGACAGTTTGTTAATAAATAAATCGACAATTTTTGTATTAATTTATGTTATGATCTGCGATTCCTCGTATTCTTTAAATTGAGTTATAATCAAATGTTTTATAAAGGCTAATAGTTTATTTTGTTTAATTAGGATTAATAAAGAAAAATTAGTAAATATAAGTTACTTTAAAGTTACTTTGTAAACGAGAATCAACCTCGGGAGGGAGTGTTGGAGTTTAAATATTGGCGGTAACTCGGTTGGTTCTCGTGCGACTGTGGCGCGTATACGACTGTGGCGCGCATGCGTGAGATAGTCAACGAAAATGTGTTGAGCTCGCTTGCTCGCTCTCTTGATCAGCGGCTGTCGTGCGAAGCGGATGTGTTTCTGGTGGACGACTGTTTGTTTGAATAAAGTCTTATAGATATATAACAAAGAAGTACTTTCCTTTAATAACCCATATTGCCAAAAGTCACACTATTTAATAAAAATTACTATACCGACATACAAATACTTCTTAAATATCACATAATTACTATGTAATAAGTATGTAATAATTACTATGTAATAAGTATGTAATAATTACTATTTTTATAATAATTATGTAAATAATTACGCGACTGCGTCAGTGTAGGTTATGAAAACTAAGCAATTCATACTATTTCAATGTTGGCACTAATGTGAAACAGTATTAGTAAGCAATAGTGACTGACCAATGCATGCCAATACTGAAAGCAGCTGAAAGTTAAACTGGAATGTGTTTAAATTAAAAAATAACAAAATAGTTTCTCTTCATGCTGTAATAATTAAAAGTAACATAAAAAAGAATAAATAAATAATAGCAACATTTTATAAACGTTATTATTTTATAGATTGTGTATATGAATAAATTATTAAGTAAGTCAAATATTTTTGAAAGTTAAATAATTTGTCCAGTAATAATGGCTGTAATAATTTATTTTATATGGAAAAATATGATAAATGTTTCTTTAAATTACCTATAATTTCTAGAATATATAATATATTAAATATAAAAGAAATGTTTTATCTATATTTTTATAATAATATACAAATGTGCAAATTAATTAAGTTGTTGTAAATTAATGCACGTATAATAAAAATGTGTACTGCGTAAATAAATAAACAATAATTGTAATGTACAAAATTGTTAGTAAATAATTTATTCTTTCCTGACATTTTTTAACAATAAATTCATTAATTACAAGTAATTTTTTCGTATGTCCAGTTATCTCGTTATGTCATTTCATATGTGAACCACAATTAAAATTCAGAATACACTGGGAAAAAAAACTAATGAATAATAAATAAATACAATGAGTAGTATTTCAAGACTGAAATCACGTTATAAGGACACACTAAAAACCAATCATATAAGGGTATGAAACAGACAAAGGCAAGAGATACCTCGGTTAACTTTGTTTATCTCGTTGATTTAAATGTTTAGTGTCTTTCTTTAGGTTAACAATATTGAAAGACAATAGAGTTCATTCGTTCGATTCACTATTTTATTTTTCCCAGTGTATGTACGCCACCTAATTCCAGTTTTAACTTTCAACGCTAAATCACGGTTACTAGCCACACTGAAACAGTTTTTTGCGTCAGTGTTGGCAGTTCATACTAGAATAGTGGTTTTTTATTTCCCGTGTAGCGTATTAAGAAATAGTGTTGCCCAGTTCATGAACTGGGTAAGCAAAACCATTGCCCAATTCATGATTGGCGTGTAACGTATATATGTATATATATATATTAGTTAGATATGAATATATATATTTACATATTAACGTTATTGCAAAGTTTAAGCATCGAAATTTCAATGTTGCGGCAATTTTGCAGCAACATTTCTTAAGTGAACGTTGTAGTAACGGAACATAGGTGTCTACAACGTTAATGCAACGAGTTTTCTTTTATTGTGCAACACAAATTGTCGCAGCAACATTGCAGCAACGTTGAACAACTGTTCGGGTACAGATGGAGTTGGCATTAAAGTCATATTCTTGCGTAACGCCGATAAAAACCAATCAGATTGCTTCATTATTTGACAATTCCAATTTTGAAGTTTTTTTTGTCATTCCAATATTCATAAATTAAGAGAATAAAATAAAAAAGTAATTTTTAACAATAAGCCAATAAAAAAATTTAGTTATAGAAAACAAAACATTAAATCTGTAGCGCGCTTATACCCTAGTAATATTAAAAATACCCATGCGAATGCTTTTGCAATAATGCCTTCTTCATTAAGTTTCTTGCGTATATATTCAGCGGCTTGAACCATTCCCTTATGACCTGACCAGTCTTCTCTCGGTGGTACCAATGGTAATAATTCCCCCTCAGCATTTAGATCTGTCATGACATCTTTCATACTTAAAGTACCTCTAATACTGACTACTACCTAAAATTCATTTTCATAAATCATTATTACGTCATGGCATGAATGAAAACAATACACCTATCAAATATAAATCGAACCTTTTTCTTGCTATAATCAAGAGCAACGAAAAATGGTGTTTCCCCGACATTTACATGGAAAGTTGCGTAAATGATTTCCACATCGCCAATTGGGACAGATTTTTTAAGAGCTGCATAATTGCATTGACAACAGTTATCTTCCACAACTACTTCATTAGTGTCAGCTTGACACGAAAAGCAACCGCATCGTAATCTGTAAAATTGCGTATAAAATGATAACAATTATAATAAATGATACAATTAAGAAGTTCGGGAGAAATTCAACGGTCAGAGTTTTTTTTAAACGAAACGCGAGTCTTCCGAACTATGATAGCGGCACGCATGATAATGTCAGGGTTCGCGACTAATGTTAAAACTGTTTTTTATGATATATATAATTCTGGAAATTACTTCACTTATTCCATATTCGTTATATTGATATAAGCTTTGCGTTTGCAAATGTATATCGCAATGATAAACAATGATATTTATTGTTTCGATTATTATAATGTCAGGGTCTTGTCAAAAAATTTATGTATTGCCTTTGACTGCAACAAGGATAGGATATTTTAGATTAGAAAGGATAAATCTACATGCAAAATTTCCAGTTTTATATCTTTTTTCAACAGATGGCGTGCATAATGTCTATATCATAATGAGTCGAAGAAAGATAAAAAATGAGATGGATACAATCATGAAAAAAATTCCAAGTTCAAAACTATTGCTATAGATGGTGTACATATAAAATATAATATGATGCTGATTTATTTAATCAAAAAGGAAAAGAACGAATGAAAAAAAAAGAAAGATGAAGATTGTTTCTTTTTAAGGTTAGTTATAAATTCGTTTTAAGGTTAGATATAATAATAAATAAGGTAACCCTGTAAACACAAATTGCCCAATAACTCCCCAAAGTTGCGACTCAAGAATTGCCCAATTTTCACTCAATTTTTGAATTCATTAAGCTACCAATTATTGGCCAATATGAATGATTTATTGATATTTCTCTAAAAAAATAGTAAATTTTATATTATTCAATAGCAATATCTAATTTAGGTGTTTAGCATAACAATATTTCTAATATAAAATCGTAATATAATGAAATTATGTAACATTAATTCGGGGTAACATTTAAAATCGGTAACATAACCTTTCAATATTATTTCAACAATTTAATATGAAGTTCCTTCCTTTTATACATAATATTTATAAATTTTGTTTTACTGATTTTATAAAACTCTAATATTAACAGACAAATTTTTTTATTAGAATTTGACTCGAATGATATAATCCTGAGTCCATGAAGAAGGCGCTAAATTTGAAAATTGAATGGAAATTGTCAGAGTAAATATCAGTAAAACGCACTCTTTACATTAACATTTTACAGTAATTGTAAAATGAAGCAACAATTTTATTTCTAAAAAATAATATATTTTGTTTTACATTTTCAGCTATGTTTGTATAATTAAACATATAAAAAAATCTAAAAAACTTAATTTTATTTAAAGTATAGAATTTCTGTCCCATATGATTTGTATTTAAAAGCTTATTTATTAAGATTATTTTCTTAATTTTAATTAAGAAACACGCATTCCATTTTTAAAATAAGATTTTTCTAAACATTACTTTTCATATTCCTAAACATAAATATATTGTCACGCGGTGGACCGCTCACCGGTGATTAAATGTTAAAATATAAAAAAAATGACAGGGTGGCCGATCGAGCGGCAGAACTTTACTCGAGCAAGGACGGACACTAGACGGCACGACAAAAAAAATTAAAAATAATTATGCGACTTACGTAGCCCTTAAAAACCTATCGAACTCCGTGCCCTTTGTCCTCGGCTGCGACAACAACGACGATGACGATGACAGCGACGACGTCGAAGACGACCTGGACGACGATGACCACTGGCGACGTTGACTGCGACGATGACGACGGACACAAACCCACGAC
>JABFPJ010005016.1:0-12770 GCA_022817425.1 Gryon sp. ZL-2020
CATGTTGATACAATTTTACTTTCATAATAAAAGGAAACTTGATAACATGATAATACTTTTGTCCTAAAAGTATTTCCTTTCAGCCGATATGTGATTGGAAAATCCTTTTCGCATAAAAGGAATCTTTTGATATTGATGCAACTGTTCTAAGCGTGTTGAATTGCCATTTTTGAACTCGTTTGTAGGGAGTGAAACATTTTTTTTTCTTCCAACAGGGAGAGAAACGCCCCAAATATTATACCCAGTTTTTTTGTTATTCTTCATGAGTTTAATTGACATTTTTATTTCAAATATTTTTAACAATTTTGGTGTTAATGATTCACGATTATTTATGATAACAACATGAAACATTGTAAAAATTCGAAATATTTAAACGTTAAAATTTTTAACATAGTTAAACATTCACAATTAACTTGATTTTCATCTTTTACATTCACTTGTTTTGTTATCGAGACGTATTTGACTCATATCATATATAACCGTAAAAAAAGTTTTGTTCCATTTTCTGGAATTCAGTACAAAATGTTATTAATGAAGTCGAATCGGTCTTAATTTAATAATATCTTATACTTAATATAGAATATTTTTTATTTAAAAATATATGTAAGTAAATGAAACAAAAATTTTTTACAGTACAAAAAATTATTTGAATATGAAATACACGATATTTTAAAACAGTGAAATTAAAAATTAGGTTTGATATTATTTTACTTTTTAAAAGTCAATAAAAATTACTATTAAAGAATATATCAAAATATACAATATAGCATTCGTATATAAGCATACATTGGAATAGGGTGTGAAAATCAATTTGGTAGACGAGTGAGCGCGTGCTGAATTACCTCTACGTGACGTCCGCCTGTTTTGCCATTTCACTATTATTACTGACGAGACGAACATCATTTTACTTGGTGGATGCATTGCATGTATTTCATAGCGTAGCCTAGGTGAGTAAGCGTGCTGCTTTACTTGCGATCCTAAGCACGTCCAGACTGCGCTCGGACAATTTCAACAGGCCATTCGCGGCAATTAATCACAATGAGGCACCAGAATCCTCACATTTTTTTGCAATTTTTGTTTGCCTCAGTCTCTGACGAGTATTTTTATTTATTATGGACATCATTTCAAAAGCAATTTAACCAAAAGTGAATTTTATCATTTCTAATGATAAAATTCAATGCCGAAAGTTTCTTCAAAATTCTCTGAACTTACATTAAAAAATATTTTTGTTTTGATTTTTAAAAATGACACAATAAAACTATTTTAGTTTCAACGACTTTTACCCAAATGCCAAAGACCACCGCGAAAAACATGTGAAATGACTCGATGTGATCGACGATATGATTATAATCTTAATCCATCGTTTTAATTAAATCAATCCAAAACGTAAAATCGCTCAAGTTTCAGCAAATGTTAGTTTCATCTTTTGAATTGTCATATAATATAGGCTACACTTCTGAGTATTAATATCTCGGATTCCAAATGATTTATTCCATCAATTGGAATGTCTCTCAGGGGGTTACAAAAAATATGAAATATGATATGATATGTATATGTTATGTCATTTGTTAGTTGAAAACTTGTATTGCGAGTTAATAATGTGGCTCGAAAAACGTGGTCTTCGTTAAAAGTCTGCGATGTCAAAATCAAATTGTCGCTTAATCTAACGCTCATGATATAATCCTTGTCGGAACAAGCCACTAATCCAGACACAAATCCGATCGAGCGTCCAGATTCCCGAGACTGCGACAGATTACAACTCGTACCAAATTAACCTATGTCTTTGCCAGTCCTCAGTTTTTACCCCTCTTACCTATTCTAGTCTTTTGCTTTAACATGAAAATTCACTCGGAACTAATGTATATAATTAGTGCGTATACTTCTTTATCTTTTAAGCATCCTGTTTATTCATACAACCAATAAATAGAATATATATCTCCTGTACACATATAGCAAATATGGTTTAAGACCTTATCAATATGTGGTAATTGATGATAAAGATGTTTTTTATTAGATTTATAATATAACATTTATTGACAATATTATACTATTACACTAAGAATAAAATTCAATTGTTATAGAAATACTATTATAACAAATGATAACAAATAAAGCTATTACATACAATCTTACACACACAGAAAAGTTTAGTTGAAGTGAATAAAATTATAATTAAAATAACTAAGTTTTCATTATTTTAACTTATTGTTTTATTAACTTCAACATTCTTTTAATTGTTTTAACTAAAACTTTCTCTGAGTGTTTTTTTATTATGTTAATAATGTTGATATTATCGAAATTATTCATTTTTATTATTTATCTTTCTCTGTAGAACTTATATTCGTTTTAATATAATAATACAAATACAAAATAATTATGTTGTATTTGTATTGTTGTTATCACTTAAGTGATAATAAATTTTGAAATTAAAATTATGAATGAAAGAAATTATTAATATGTGTATATAGATACATTTGATTAGTATTATAATTATGTTGATATAGATACATTTGATTTTTTCCGCGACTTTTTATTAAAAAATTATGCTCAATAAGAATTATTTGATAAAAATAAGTTTTACTTGGCTCAAGTCAATCGGCCATTTGACGACGGTAAGATAGAGCTGCCATATTTGGGATATAATATTAACGCACTAAACAAAAGTATGATATTATTATTTTTACAAAAAATTCATATTATTATTACCTGCATAAAATTATTGGTTATTATTACGCAAAATTATAATAATATTATTTCTAATAAATGATGATAATGAAAAGTCAAATTTTGTTAACAATAATTGGAAATCCTAATCCAATAAATGTACCAACTTCTTTCCGTCTTTATATATTGATTTAAATAATGTAGAATGAACGAACTAAAAACTTTAACACACACCTATCTTTTACGGAAAAATACTTCAGAAGCATGTACTTACTAAATATATCATTTATGGTAAATTGTGCAAAACTATACATACATTTTTTCTGTAAATATGTGTATACATGCGTCTACATTATTTCATAATATGATCATAATGCAAGTAAGGTTTGTAATAAAACTTAGATAATTTTGAACTTGGTTATACCCAGTGCCGTTTTGGGAATACATTTTTCCAAGATCAGAACGAAGTTATTTCTATGAAAGATTTTTGTAGGACTCACATTAGTTTGAAACGCCTACTTACAAATTATATAGTTAGGTTTTTCCAATAATATTCCAACGAGGCCTACTTGATCTTAGATTCTTGATAAGATCCAATATTGGCCTAAGTCATATTTAAACACACTAGGATATAATCAATATTTACATACAAAAATGTTTAATAAGTTAATTTTTTTACTTACAAAAATTTATCATACGGATCGAAGCGAAGAACCGATCGCGAAAGTTGAACAACTCACACATATATGAAAAAAAATAATCTCACAAACTTTACTACATTTTCTAATAATGTGATATTATTTATTGGTATAAAGTTATAGTACTTTTTTTAGCCGAGTCTAGTAAAAAGTACAACTTATCATATTTTATTTCTTGAATGAATAAAAAAAGAGTTTTACTATACAGTACCAAACTCCAAAATGTTTACATGGAGAACTGAAAAAACGATTGACTTGTATATTCTCATACACGACACGATGTTCCCTCACGGAAGAAAATATAAAATATAATTTTACGTTCTCAATATATGCCATATTACCAATGAATATATAAATTATATATTTTTTTATATTTTATATATAATTTTCATATAACCTAAAAATATATATTTTATATAGATCAAAATATATAAAAAATATAAAAATTGTATATAATATATAAAAAATATATATAATTTATATATAGATTGTGGCAATATAGTATACGACGAGAAAACTTCAGTAAATTTTACTCAACTTTTAGTAATGCAGGGACGAGAAAAGATTTTCCGAAAAATTACTCAATTTTTCATGAAAGTTTAGTAATTATAATGAAAAATTGTGCATTTTTGCACAAAATCTTGCTCTCGTCCTTGCATTATTGAAAGTTGAGTAAAATTTATTTAAAAGTTGAATATTATCTATTAAAACTTTTTTGCAATGTACATATTCAGATTATAAAATTATATTTTATATTTTTGCCCGTGAGGGTTAACAAATTAAAGTTGAATAAACGAGTTACTCGTTTATTACATATAGGACACTTTCTTTTATTGTCAGGCTTTACCTTTAAATTTGGTTTATATATTACTTAGTCAAATGTGGCATACGAGTCACTCTTTTTCGATATTGGTGTGTTGTTGCCACGTTACTTAATCGTACATAACATACATGTCATTCGTTTGTCCAATTCTCCGTGTAAGTAGTTACACAATTTTTCGTAAGATATGTCACGAATGTGGATTACTATGATTTATAACAATTCTTATTAGAAGCTTCTTCTCATGTATATATAAATTAAAAGTTTCACTTTTTATATAACAAAAAATTTTTTACTTCTAGATGTACAATATATTTTATGTGCAAAATTTACACACAAGCAACAAATATCTCAAACTTGTAGAGAAGTTTAAAAACTTTGACTGCACTATGAATGATAAAAGAACTTCGAATACTTTCTGAAGAACTACACTATTTGAAATTCAAACTCTATTCAAAATTTGCATATTTATCAACAATTGTAAGAAATAATGACAATCATAGAATCATATATAAAATTTATCCGATTGAGAATTGCTATAAAGAATCAACCAATTCACAAATTACAGCATCAAAACAGGTATTTCCAGATCGTCCTTTATATATCTAATACACTGTCTGTCATACCTTCAACACTGAAAATGATATGAATACGGCACAGACAGGTATTGGGGACATTTCATCGACGTTTCATACATAAGAAAGTTTTTTTTTCAAAACAAAATTTTGGTATAATATTTTTGATATGTCTTTAGTCCGCCATTATTCTCTTCATCCAGAATCTTTTACAACACAACCCATCATACAGATAAAATACCTATACAATCTTGTACAGCTTTAAAATACTTTTTGCTTTTTGTTACAATTTTGAAAAAATAAAAATTAAAAAAAAATATTTAAAAAAATGGCCACCAATAATTGTATTGATTCAACTTATCCAATTCGACAATTGACTTAGTGAAAAAAACTCCGATAGTTATACTATTTGATTACAAAAGTTGAAACGCAGCATGTCTACCCTAAAACCTCGTTAGATAATCATTTTGTAGCAATTAATAGAACTGATCATATCATCCCTCATGACAAGTTTCGTATTCCCGTGTGTCGAGTCCATTTCGTGGAACAAAATGGCGCTTATCTGTCGAGAAGGGTGGGTTCATAGTTGCGTTTCTCCCAGCCCCTCGTGACGAATCGTAACGTTACGCAATCGTATACATGCTTAAGATCCGAAGGGGTCGTCGTGAAATCGGGGCATTGTCGACTTGCCATGTGTCGCTAATGCGACACCCATGGGGGTCATTTCTATTCTATTTCCCGTGCATGGGGTGTGCCTTATTCGGCCTCCCCCCGTGGGTTATCGCTTATGGTAAATTCATCATGGAGACCCTACAAGGGCCACGGCCAGATTGACGTAAAATCAATGAATGAAGTCAATGGGTTTTCCTTGCTACCGAGAGAATTCGACTTTGCATGGGGCTCTGCACAAATTCGAGTACCTATTACGTCGTTAGTCTGCTTCTCTTACAATTGATACACTCTAACTTTCTATAATACACTTCACAATAAACCATTCCGAATATTCTATTCCTGCCAATTTCCGAATACAATTTTATGAATCGATCACTCTGGTCATTCATTAAATGTAAAAAAAAATAACTTCACCTTTTTACCTTTTTGAAAGACAATAATTTAGATAATAAATTTTTATTTGAATTGTGCATTTTATTTTGGCACTGGTTTGCTTAAACTACTCAAACGATGAAATTGTTAAGAAATGTACTTATATTTATTCAAATGCGCAAAGTCATGAAGAAAACAACAACCTTCTTATTATCTTACTTAGCGTTATTAAGACTTGAACAGATACTCCTTTGCTACCGTGGGACATTGTTTCGAATCCGAAATGATGGCTTCAGAAAAGTCATTCATACTAACGAGGCATTGAGTCGTTTGAGGATTGTCATTATATAAAAAACTTGTGTATATACGAGTTTTTATCAGACAATATATGTATATATATATTTTACTAAGCTAAAGTTGAGATTTAAATCTTAAATTTGTCGTCAATTACACAGACTATATATTGCGCTTATAATGTTTTCTAGAATTAAGATATCTAAATAACTTTAAAATGATAATTGTATAATATTTAAAAAAATCTGTAAAGTTGCAAAATTATTCGGTAACATGAGAAATTATTCTTATGTAAATACAACACTTATTTTGATTCATTAACTTCAAGTATAAGGAAATAATTTTTGTATTTAACTAAAAAGATGAAATCTTAAAAAAAAACGTATAAATAATACTTCATAATGTTATTTGCATGAAAGATAATTTTTCTATTGAAATATTGTTATTTATCATAAGAAAGCAAGTAATTTATCTGAACAAATGTTATAATAACGGAAACTTCATTTTTTTAATGAACAGTCAAAGTTATAATATTTATGTAATACTGTTTAAAATTCATTACTTCCAAGAAATGAGTTAAAAGTTTAACTTGTAATTATTTCTCCGTTGATGTAGGTGTAAAAAATTGCATCAGGGTAAAAGTTTTGATGAAAAATAACCGTTGATAATAGACTTCATTTTTTTTCGCAAACTCGTGTTATGAGAATTGAGAATATGTTTCGTTTCTTCGGAAGCCAATAGTTGATAAGCGCGAGCATTGCCATGGTGACGACAGCAGAGTCAGAGAGTCGCTCATTTGTTTGTCATTTCCTCGACGGCTCGTAGAAACAAAAGGGCAAATATACAGGCACCGAAACAAAAAGCGATAGGGAAGCCGAGTCGTCTGATGAGATGTCGTTGTTGGCAGGAAAAAATAGAGCACAAGAATTACCTGTTCGGAAAAGAGCATTCTACCATCACTTCCGTTCAAACTTGCATAGCAAGATAAAATGCACATTTTCTTCTTAAACGGTTGTTCGTTCAGATTAGCGTTCTGCTCCAAACATTGTTTACTTAATTAAACTCTAGGCCATTTCAGAGCTCCATATTTTTAGCACATTTTTTTGGAATATTCATGATGAAATGAGTCTTATATCAAATGGAATAAATTCGTGAAGTATTGAATAACAAAAAATTGACTAATTTCATGATATTTGACTAATATCAAATTCTAATGAATATATAATAAGAAAATAATGAAAGATTATGATAGATGAAAGAAAGAAATATTAACGTGGGTTTAATGTAGCAATTTTGACGTGTATACGTCGAGATGAAATCGTATAGTGGAGAACACAATGCAACTCCGATATGTATCAAATTATGTTCATAATAGAAAATGGCGGCAACTTTACACCTACCAGGTGTTAGTTTTTGAAATGAGAAGTACGCATGCGGTGGGAATAATAATACAACGGATTGTAATGCATTCTAGCCGCATAATAATAGCTGCACAATGACACACAGCAATACAAAAGGTGTTGCTTTAATGGGAGTCCACTTACAATGGTTACATTACATTACGACCAAAAAATGTCTTTTTTTCCAGATTTTTGTATGCATAAGATAACGCACGTTTAAGACGTAACAGTGTTTGGCAAATTTTCGTTATAATTTGCTCATGTATAAATTGAGAAAAAAATTGTAAACACTCAGCAAGTAATTATAACTTAATTTTACTATAAATTTAGCAATCTAGACTTATAAAAATATGTTTTAAAATTTTAGTAAATTTATGGCAAAGTTTTATGATAAATAATACAATAATTTCTTTAAATAAAGTTAATTTTGAACTAAATATATCAATTTATATATTTATATAATCGTAAGGTTTACCCTTTTTTATCGCATTATGCGGTTTTAATTTCGGTAAAAAAAAACCTTCAAAGTGGAATTGTAAAAAAAATTGTGTATTACAAGTTTGCATGTATATATAAATGCAAAACATGTGTAAAAATACTTGCTTTCTCTTTCCTAGTAGAAGTTTTTGGACATCAGTATTTTAGAAAAGAGTATATATAATCTGACAATTGTATGGCTATGACTTAAGATCCCAATCCTTACAGCTTTTCAATGCCAAATACCGTTGCCATTTTTTTGTTCCATTTTGTTGGTATAATAATACTGACATACAAGATTTGTTTTATCTGTGGTTGCAGATGCAGATGTGGTTGGTTATATTTCTTAATTATTTTAAGTGAAAAATCACTAATTTTGTGTTTCTTTCGTTAAACTTAATGAATATATTTATTTAATGCTATTTTTTTATATTTTTCAACTACGAATGTACATTTCCTTGAAGTCTATTTAATTACTTAATGAAATTTTATATTATTATTATTTAACGTAAGTAAGATATCATATCATTTGGAACCCACACGATCGAAAATATATTTTCAAAATATGTATAAAATATATTTTTCTGAAAAAAATTTATTTGTGGCACGAAATTATATAAATGGCATATATTTTGTATACGTATAAAACGGCAAGAAATTATATATTTCAAATATATTTTGAGAAATATATTTTCATCTCTGTGGGAAGTACAAAACTATTTATGAAAAAAAAAGAATATTATTCTACTCTATAATAAAAATATAATGGAAATTATTATAATAAGACTTATAGTAATTAATATAACTTATTATAATATTATTGAGGAAATTGGTAGCATTATTTTACAAAATAATTATATATAAATAATTCAATCCTTTTATTTTCATAACAATATAATACACAAGTAAACAAGCAAGAAGTTGTAGATAACTTCAAAATCGAATAATTTTTAAGCAAAAATGTTTGCATAAAAATACAAATCATCATTAAAGTTCAATGAAACGTTAAACGTTTGACAGTAACTGGAACGTTTGAAGAAGTTCAAATATTGAGACTATATAGAAAAGTGGATTTGCACTTTTAAGGAAGCATATTGGTGCGCAAATCAAAATGCAGTCATCCTCGAAAGAGCCCTTGAAAAGCTGAGGGCTCTTTACCGTTACAGTCGTGAACACTTCTCACCACTTGACAAATCAGTCACTAATTGCATTCGTGACATGCTCCGCGGCTAACAAACTGCTCTTTCATTCGAAAACTTGTCACTTTTTGGTTCAAATCAGTGTCACGATTCGCAGCTATGCTTTTTTATTAATAATTAACTCCATAATCAATTTATGACGGTTATAATTAAAATTGCATTATGAAACTCAACCTGAAATTGTGTATTTTCATGGATAAACTGCAATCATTTTTTATGTTAAGGATTTTTAATTAAAATTTCTAATTAATATAAGACATACATATATATGTTTTATATAAGTCTACAACAAAAAAGTACATTTGATGTTGCTATAAGCTATATGAAAAAAAATTATACAGAGACATTTGATATGTCAGTTAGTATTCAAAATAGCATGTATTATCATTATAATTCCATAAAATGTAAAGCTTCTTACCACCAAGAAACGGTCCTCCAACTCTTCGAATAATCCTGATTGTCTTTATGGTGAATATTCGTGAGGTTCGAGCTGAGCATCTTATTACGAAACGATAGGCTATTGCAGGCTATTTAGGCGCATAATAATCAATTATGTCTGATTTGATGATATGATTCACACTTTTGTATGAAATATTTATGATTTTACCTAGTTAGAAAAGTTACAACTAATCATTAATTTATGCGAAAATTATTAATTTAGAGTAATGCAATAAGAAAACATATTTACTATTTTTGTTCTGAACTGAAGAAAATACTTGTATACAAAAATACAATGTTTTATCGACAATAACGAATTATCAATTAATTGATAATTCTTTATGCTGTGCTATTTTATTTTTGAACTAAAAATATTCTGTAAATTTAAAAAAAGTACAAATTCTTTTAAAGAAGTTATAGTTTAATTTGATGTTCGTTAAGTTATGCAGATATTATTATACTAAAAAAACTTGTGTCTCATTTTGAGACATTTTTGATGATTGAGACGCGGAAAACGTCTTAAAATTGAATAATTGAGACATTTTTGGTATCTCAATCACCAAAAATGTATCAAAATGAGAAACTTCTTTTTTTAGTGTATATATACGCATATATGCTAGGAATATAATCTCTAAATTTGAATAAGTGGAAACTCACTTATTGTAAATGTAATTAACTTACTGAGGACGTTAAGTATCGATTTCACACAATAATAATAAGTGAATATTCACTCATTGAAAAAGACAGAAATAACTTATTTATATAAAAAGTGAATCTTAACTTATTGGAAGAGTGAAAAAATATTTATTATGAAAATACTGTTCTTTTATTATATTATTCATTTTTTTTTAATGTCAAAAATCGGGACTTGTTTGTTTCTAAAAAGAGACACGGTAGTCCTGGCGGCACAAAAAACAAGTTTTTTTTGTACTTGGCCAGAGACTACCGTGTCTCTTGATATTATAATTATATTTTTTTGCTATTTTCATTTATATTTTTATATTTTTATATTATATAATTAAAATCTTATTGAACAAATTCTATTTATCCGAGAATTAAACTTAGGTCTCGAAAGTGATAATCCGACATCTTCTCCAATATACCAATTTATTACGTAAAATACACACTTCATTGGGAAATACATTCCTATAACTTTGCAATAATTCATTTGACTTATGAAAAATTAAAATTTTTGAATGTTTTAAAAGTGACAAACTTTCATTAATCATGAATAAGAGTTTTCCACTTTATAAAAAAGTAAAATTTTTCACTAATGAAAAAGTGGGAACTATGACTTTTTTAAAATGAAAAAAATGTCTCACTTAGCAAATAAGTGCAATTTTCACTTATTCAAATTAGAGAGCAATTTCTTTTATCATTTTTTCTGGATTTATTATGTAATCAATAGTGAATTCTCATTCTCACAAGAAATTTGTTATGTTTTTGTAAAATGTTATATAAAAATAGATACATTTTCCTTACTTTTATTGATATTTTATATTTTGAACATTAAAAAATTCAGCTCAAAATATTATTAAAAAACTCAACAAAGGGACAAACTTGTATTGAACATTCTAAAAATAAGTTTTTTTTCGTTTCCTTTATATGTATGTATATATATAAATTTCAGTAATGGAAACGACACACTGAATAGTATCTACCATATATACGGTAGCCTTTATATACCCTTCTTATAGATACGCGACATCACCATGGTTACAACATTGAACCCAGGGGATGACAAAATGGAGTGGTAGGATGTTCTATGCTACAAAAAGCAAGCGAAATCAAATAGATGCTATTTACATTCTGAAAAAACTTATCACTTACATTTTTCAGACTACGATTGAATAGTGTGTTCCTTTTAGTTTATAAACATTAATATTTTTTCTACAATATAAAATATAAATGCAAATTACCTTTCAACTGTAAATTTTATTCCAAAAATTAAATTTATCAAAAAAAAAATAATAATGAAAGCACTTTATTTTTATAAATACATTAATATTAAATTCGCTCTTAATAAATCGATATTTTATCATTATTTCTCAAGCAGAACGTAAACGAGGATTTTATCGTTGAAACTTATATATTTAATTGAAGAAATGATTGAGTGTTATGGGAGTTCAATTAGGATTGATTAACGTGGTCAGTGACGACGAAGGACAAACTGTTTTGAGATTGATTTCTTTGTTAGAAAGAAAAGGATCCCTAAGTAGGCAACAGAGCCGATGTCGAGACGGCAAAATGGCGGGCAGCCCTCCTCCGCAATGTAATCCCCTCAGATGAGAAGAGGCAGTAGAAAATGAGGATGGTGGAGTGAGATGACAAAGTGGGGTGAAAGGTGAACGACGAGAGGGATGGAAGATAGGCTAGACGCATCTCTCAGATTACGCTCTAACGAGCTCCACGACGTTCATTTGTCTTATCCGCTGCTAATACGACGCCAGCTGAAATGATTAATTCAACGTGAGGTCTCGGCACGAAGACGCGAGACCCGGTATCTGCGTCGCGGCGCTGTCGCGACACATAACGATTAAATGCAAGCCCTACGTACGTACAAACATAATTAAACCCAAGACAAGTGCGCGCAACACCGAACAGACTTGCTTCAATAAAATCCGACCATCATTTGCATTACAAGTGATATATATAGCACAATCAAAATATATTACCATTTTCCTTATTTCTTCAATTAAGAAAGTAGATTGTTAAAGTAACAATTCTGAATGTTTATTGTAGATTGATAGCACAATCTGGATTGTACAAATTGCAACATGAATAATATAATTTAATTACAAATTATCCCATTAAAATATTTTAATGCCCTAATAGGATCATATATTGTCCTTACATATAACATATTATATACGATCCCTTTTATCAGGGATTCTACAATAATTTCAGTTACGACTCAGAATAGAAAAGAAGGTGTATTGATATAAAATCAGTACATTCAGAGACATATGATAGGGATTTTTAGTGTATTTAACATAATTTATGACTATGTGTCATGCCATTCTTGGGACGTGAAGAAAAAAAAACAAATTGTACTATAAAACATAGTAAAATTAGGCATAAATGTCGCGATATTTGCTGTAAATACTCTTAAAAAATACGATTTCAATATCTAATTTTACTATGTTTCATAGTAAAATTTG
>JABFPJ010005017.1:0-12769 GCA_022817425.1 Gryon sp. ZL-2020
TCATATATCATATATCATATATCATATATCATATATCATATATCATATATCATATATCATATATCATATATCATATATCATATATCATATATCATAAATATTATGAACAATATATGAACAATATATAAACCATATATGAATCATATATTGACCATATATATTGGCAATGTCTTTTCAACATATGATCATTTTTAGTAAGGTCATTTATATAATATATAATTTATAATATATATCATATATGATATATCATATCATATAATTTTATTAATGATATGATATATGATATACATATTTATAAATATTTATCCACAAAATAAATTAATAAATATTCGTTTTCACAGATGAAATTATATTTTAAAATATATATACAAATATATATTATATATAACGCTAAAAATATATTTTTGGCAACCATTTTCACAAAAACATATATTTTTTAATAATATTTCAAAAATATCCACACAATGTATATTTTAAATATTTAATATAAAGTTAAATATAAAATAAAAATATATTTAATTTACATTCAAAATACATTTCTATATATAATTCATATTTTTATATATATAAAGTAGCAAAAAATTCCACTTACATATAAATCTTTGACGTATATATTTTGTATTCGCGTGGGATTGTTAAATTCAAACAAATTTTTCTTTTATTGCAAATAAAATATTATTTATAACATCATTTCAAAATCAGAGCATAAGACAATTCAAATAAATGTGTATTTATGTCTTAAAATTGTCCTTCATTTTTAAAAATCATCGTTCCAATAATCGTGATATTCGTTTTCGCAATTGGAACTTGAAAAGAATTCGAAGCAACATGACCATTAAGTTTGGACGATAATGGTGATAGATTGTAGGTAATTTTTAGGACACATTTTCAAACAGTGTTGATAAGATCAAATTTATAAATAGAAATAAAAAGTTAATGATATTGTTTTGCAGTTGAAGCAAATTTGTTTTTTAAAATGTGCAATTGAGCTGTAAATTTAAGTTAGCTAAAAAAAAATATAAAATTAGAAATAATTATAAAATAATAAATATATAATATTATATTTAAATATAATATTATATTTAAATATTATATTATATTCTTTTATAAAAAAATAAATAAAATAATAAATAAAAGTGCATGTATGAATTCAGTGTCAAACTAAAGTATATTTGAAAATATTTTTCAAATATATTTGTTTATACAAAAATATACATTTTTGCATATATTTTGCAAATATATTTTTATTTGTACAAATTCACTAGACCCTTTTTATTCAAAACATACATTGTCTATATATGATCAATATATTATTCTTATATTGTCCATATATGGTCCATTAAGTAAAGTAAATTAATAAAAATTCTCATATGGTCAATAAATGGTTAATATATATCGGATATATGGTTCATATATGATTCACATATGATTCATATATAGTTCACATATGGTCCATATATGGTTCATATATGATCCGTATATGATCCACATATGATTCAAATATGGTTCATATATGGTTCATATAAAGTTCATATATGGTTCAGATATAGTTCAGATATAGTCCATATATGGCTCATATATGGTTCATATATGATTCACATATGATTCATATATGGTTCACGTATGGTCCATATATGATTCATGGATGGTCCGTATATGGTTCAGATATGGACCATATATGGTTCATATATGATTCACATATGTTTCATATATGGTTCACATATGGTTCATATATGGTTCATATGTGGTTCATATATGGTTCATATATGGTCCATATACGGTTCATATATGATTCACATATGATTCATAAATTTTCATATACAGTTCATATATGGTTCAGATATGGTTCAGATATGGACGATATATGGTTCATATATGATTCACATATGTTTCATATATGGTTCATATGTGGTTCATATGTGGTTCATATATTGTCCATATCTATCATATATACATAATTGAGTAGATTGTGAATGAACTTTATAGATACATATTATATATAATTTATATATAAATATAAATATGATCAATACATATGTATAATTTCAGATCTTGTATAATACTATATTCTAACTTTAAGTAGGTCAATTTTAAAGTGTTCACATACTCTTAGTATGCACTCATACCCAGACTCTAAGTAATGTCTTTCAAATCATAATACAGCGGTATGTACGAAGATCGCTTAAATACAGATATAACTTCAAATTGACGAATCTTTGTTAAAAGCCATTGTGTCGATAATAAAAGTCAAATAGCGTCAAGAAAATGTCCAGGCTTTAAAAGTACTTCAAATACTCCAATTTTCAAACGCGGGGTTAAAAAAAAACAAAGTGTTAGTATTATTAGTAAAAAATAAATATTTATACAAATAAATGTTAACGAATTATTTTGTATTGGAGTATTTCATTTTTCATAACTCATTGTATTCTGTCAATTAAATTTCAACGTTTTTAATGCAAACTGCAAATAAATGCTGAATTATGTTCGGAGCATTAATTACGTGTAAATTAAAATGAACTTCAATTTAATATTCATTTTGGTTAATTATTATTGAAATAATATACTCGAAGGAATATAAATGAATAGTTAGTTAGTTGGAGTATATAATAATTTTTGATTAATAATTCCGAAGGAAAGAAAATATATTTACATATAAACAAATATATTTGAAATATGTTTTCAAATATATTTAAATATAAAAAATATACTTGAAATATATTTATAATATATTTTTTAAAATATAAGTAAAAATATATTTACAAGATATATGAAAAAATATATTTAAATATATAAGATATTTTTGAATATATTTCCAAATATATTTTCGGTATATAAAGTTATATATTTGATACACATTTAAAATATATTTTTGCATATATTTTGAAAATATATTTTATTTATACTTTTAAAAACATATAAATATATTTCAAGTATATTTATATTTATAATATATTTGAAAAAATATTTGGATATACAATGTAATATATTTTTTTCGTGCGGGATAATAGAAATGAAATTACTATAAATTGTCTCATTTTGTTTAATTTGACAAAAAACTTGGCTCAAAGACAAAATAAAAATGCTTATTTACCGTACCGGAATATCATTGCCAAGTGACTTAATTTAATTCAATTTTATTGCCTTATTTGGAAGACTTTGAACGACGATTAAAAAGGCTTTTAATTTATTCAATTTATTAATTACAAAATTAATTTTTCCATATTAAATTATATACAGACAGACATATTATACATATACATTCATATACAATTTTAATTTACCACAAATTTTTTTTCATCCATTTATTTAAACAAATTGAATAAATTATATATAACATAAAAATGAAAAACTTTTATATATGAAAGTAAACGTAATAATATGTATTTCTATAATACACTTTATATATCGCAAGACTACAATTTTATATATAAAAAAAAAGTTAAGATGTGTCGGAAATGACATTTAGCGACTTTTTGTACTTTTAAGAAGTTGCTCTACAAGTACAACATATATTTTTTTTATCTTCTTTGAAGTGACTTATTAATGCGGAAAGTCGTTTTAATCAAAAACCAATTTAATAGACTTTAAAATAGAAAAATATAACAACGCGAACACGAAGCACTGTGTTTTATATTAATTAAACAAAATCACGATTAAAGTATAAACGGCACAAAAATATATTTGGTATAAATGAATTAGAAATTAAGACGCAGATGATAAAAGCTTGCAGTTTCGGTTCACTTTATTAGAAGTGAGCCACAAATGTAGCTTTGGTGAACGAAACAAGTGGCGGATAATAGCATTTTTGGTTTATGTGAAAAGTATGATTTATTTTGCAAAGCGTATAAATGTCAAATGTTTCAATTTTAAAAATGAAAAAATATATACATATATATAGAACCTTTTTAATTTCATTTTCAATAAAATTAATGATTTTTTATTTGTAATATTTTTTGAAATTTTTTTCATATATTATTAACTTATATATGATATATCATATACCATATATCATATATGATATAATACATGTTATATGTGAAATGTATAAATTTAAATTTATTTAAACATTGTTAATAATATTGAACATATATTGACCATATTTCGATCAGATATTGATTATATATTGACCATATATGGACCATATATGGATCATATATTGGCCATATATGAATCATATATTGAACATATATCGATGATACATTGACCGAATATGGACCATATATGAACCATATATGGACCATATATGGACCATATATGGACCATGTATGAACCATGTATAGACCATATATGGACCATATATGGACCATATATGGACCATGTATGAACCATGTATAGACCTTATATAGACCATGTATGAATTATATATTGACAATATCTGAACTATATATGGACCATGTATGAATCATATATTGACCATATATGTACCATATATGGATCATATATTGAACATATATCGATGATACATTGACCGAATATGGACCATATATGAACCATATATGGACCATATATGGACTATATATGGACCATATATGGACCATGTATGAACCATGTATAGATCTTATATGGACCATGTATGAATTATATATGAACAATATCTGAACTATATATGGACCATGTATGAATCATATATTGACCATATATGTACCATATACAGTAGAACCTCGGCTAGCTAACATTCCGCTAGCTAACGAATCGGCTATCTAACGAATTTTTGTTCGGCTATCTAACGCCGATTCTCACGTACTTTATCCCTTTTCCTTGCTCAGCGTAACCTATTATTTTCAGGCGTGGAATTTTTAATACATGGAAACATTTTTGTTTGTTTTTGTGTATTCTTTTGTTCATTTTTTTTCATAAATAAATAATCAATATTTTTAAACATAAATGAATACATTTTGATTGTATCTTTTTAGAATAAAAAAAATATTAAAATAAATTTATTTAAAATAAATTAGAAAATACTATAAAATTATTTCTTTTATCTTTTTTTAATTTTTACACTCTAAATTGTGTTTGTGTAATAAAAAAAAAACAAGTTATTTATCTTAAAAAATAAAGTAATAATTATTATTAAATAACAAAGACTTATTAGATATGTAAAATTGTATGAAACTTTTTATTTTTCAACTTTCTTTCTTTTTTTTCTCTGGTTTCATTTCTATTGAATAATTTTTCACTTACACTTCATATTTTAGAATATTTGAATAAATAAATATAATTTATCAAGACAAAAAAAAAGAAATAATTTTTAACTAATTTCAAAGCTTAATGATTCCAATAAAATTCCATTAAAAAATAATCAACTAATCTTCCATTTTGTTGTATTGTTGCGAAAGTAAACAAAACAAAAATCTTAAATTTATGATTGTTTACATTGCGTGGCCGCTCGCGCGTGGCTTGCGCGCAGAGTGGAGGGGAGACGTCAACTCTCCTCCGTTCGTTAGATAGCCGAGGGATCGCGTGTTTTGACTTCGTTAGCTAGCCGAGGTTCTACTGTATTTACTATATCTGAACCATATATGGACAATATATGAACCTTAATGAACCATATATGGACCATGTATGGACAATATAGGGACCATATATGAACTATATAGGGAACATATATGAACTATATATGGACCACATAAGAATCATATATTGACCATAAATCGATCATGTATTGGCAATGCTTGTCAACATATGACCTTTTTTATTACTTTATACTATTATAATACCTTTTTCATTTCATTTTCAATATAATTCATACATTTTTATTTATTTTATTTATATATATATATATATATGAAAATGAAATAATAAGAAAATGTTATTCGTGTAAGAAAAGTCAAAAATTGTTACATGAATGTAATGTTTGAGAGTAACTTAATTTAAATTTAGCTAAAATCAATTTTAACCCTTTATTGATCGTGTGTTAACGAAGGGCTTATACTTATAAGAAGAACATCGATTTCAATGTTATTGTAACAAAGATATAAGAAAATATATATATATGTATACAAACAAACAATTAATATATCATTTTTGCATATTTTGTATGAAATCCTCTTCTGGAAATGGTTAAGCTAAAGGCTCTTAAAAGAAGTTAAAAAGATTGTAGAATTAAACAATTTCCTTCATTTTTGTATAGCTTATATTTGAAACTGAATTCCGTCTTCTTTTATATCATTTAATTGATTTATTTTCAAGTAAAATGTTTGCATTATTTTTGTTTTCATTATTTTTGAAATGATTAAAATAATTTTTCGCATGAATTTTGTTGAATTCAAATTGTTCAATCAAATATCATAAAACCGCTAAAATGAGCATCTTTTTTACCTCATACTTTCATTCGCTAGGTCCTATTATAACATTTATGTATTATCTCATCAGAGATGCATTTTAAATTTCAACCGCAGCAAAAGCGCAATATCTAAAGACGCAGAAAAAATAGCATTTTTTTAATCCCCGTAACTTTTCTCATTTTTATTGTAATTAAGCTTACTTTTTTAGGCAAGGCTGCATGGAAGTGTGTTTTTTAAACTGATTGTGTTTTACACTTTTTTCATTTTTTCATACAAAATCGGATATAAACTTTTGTTTTTAAACAAAATTAAAAAAAAAATTTTTAATCTCAAAAATTTAAACTCAAAAAATAAAGAAAATTATTGCTTGTTTAAATAGAATTTATTTTGAAAAAAAAAAAATGTTTTATGCACCTTGGGAGCGGACAAAAGTGGAACTAACCATGCCCTAGGGCGGTAAAAATGCTCTCGGGCTACGCCCTCGAGGATTTTACCGCCCTCGGGCGGTAAGTTCCACTTTACCGCCCGCTCCCTCGGTCCATAAAATAGCGTACCAGCGTCGGGCGCAGTGGCGCCCTCAGCAGTAATATACTATTAATTTAAGTATTTTTACGCCAGTTTTACATAATATTTGTGGTTTGACAAAATCCATTATTATTCTTCAATAAACTCATAATTCTTGTTTAATTAAGTTGTATATACTTGAACTAAGTTAATTTAAGATTAAATGAAATGAATATTGTATGCAAAAGAATCAAAAACATCAACGGAACTAATTCATTATTTATTTTTTAATCGAATACTTTGTGAATATTAAAATTGTTTTGATTTGTTATGATTTGTTTTGGTTTATTTTTATTTGTTTTGATTTGTTTCGGTTTGTTTTGATTTGTTTTATTTAATGTCAACAAACACATATTTTCTTGACATTAAATATGTCAACAAAAGCAGCGTTGGAAAACTGCTTGATTTTCCCACTAAAATGAGTAGGATAGGTTGGTAGTTTTCCCGCACGAGTAAGGTAAAATTTATTTGTATATATATAATATATATATTTCATGTATATATTTTTCGTCAGTGTGTATTACAGTTTTTAGTACATTTTACTTAACTTGCTTAAAAAAGGAAAATAAATATTGCAACTTGAATGGGTTTCAATGAAAGAAAAAAAAATCTGCACGGCAATATTTACCATCTTCTCCTCAGTAAACGTCATAAATGAAACGATTTTAGATTTCACAGGTCAATGCATACGCTTGTCGGATTACGCAGTCTAGCAGTAATGTGTTTATGAAAATAAATTTTTTTCAGTACCATTTCATATTACCATTACTAATACAGCAAAATGAAATATTACATTAAACTTCGTAAAATTGAAATTGCAATTTAAATTAATAATTCTAAATTATTTTACAATTCGGTAGTATCTTTGGCCAAGTACAAAAAAAACGATTTTAAAAAGTTGCTTTCTTATAGAAAACAGTCGTATTTTGTGTTTACAAATGGTATGTTTACATATGCGGAGTGTGGAATAAGTATATTGATTACAAAAAATGAAAGTATAAACATGGGTACAAATGTGCTGAATTAGCAGATTAATCAATTAAATAAGCGCTTTTTAGTTTCAAGATATCGATTAACTGCATTTGAACTACTTTCATTTCAGAATTCGTTTTCTTTGTTATAATTGAACAGATCTATTTTTAGGAGTAGAAATCTATTTTGCACTTTGAAATTCGAAAAATTCATTAAATAACCTTTTTTTCAAATGACAAAATTATACGTAATTTTGAAAACGTATTTGTTTACTTGAGATTTTCGCCTTATTTATAATACTGAGAAACGTATTGAAATAAATAAATATAACCATGTTATGTATACCTCATTCTGAGTAAACATAATTCATAATAAAAACATTCACAATTTTTTCTTGTGAATACATTCTAAGTTTTCTTTATATTTGTCCATTTTTATTTATGTTTATATAATAGATTTCGGAGAACAAATAACCGATGTATTTTGGCAGATTTTTTCGATGTTTGTGCTACAATAATAATAAAAATAATAATAATAATAATAATAATAATAATAATAATAATAATAATAATAATAATAATAATAATAATAATAATAATAATAATAAAGAATGAAATATACTGAAGTTAGCAGCTGAACCTACGAAAAACTTTGCTATAAAAAAAATCCTAACGCGTGAAGTTAGTCTCAAGCTAGGGATAGTCGATGTTAATCGATTAATCGTTGAACCGATGTTTTTATATCGATAAATCGTAGTTTTTAAACTCGATTAATTGGTGTAATTTATTTTGAATGAATGTTTTAATCGTAGTACGATGTCACATTTTTTCTATTTCTTTATTTTTTTAAATTAATGTATAATCAATTAATTTTATACAGTACTGAAAAAATTGAATCGTTTGAAGCAATCTGAAGTTGGTCACTTCAGAATATAAAAAAATGATGATGTTTAAAAATGACAGACAACATAACGATTTTCAGATATCCAAAACCATAATGTATTATTTATTAAATTTTATTACATAGAAATACTGACATTGACAATGATCTAACAGTCTACATAACCTCAAAATGTTAAACTATTTTTCGTCTTCAAAATCGTATTCGATGAATTTCAATTCTCCATTTTATTCTTCATATAATAAAAATATTATCAAAATATTCTACTTCAGTTTTCACTCTCACTAATTAATACCGATCTTTTCAATTTCAATTCAATACTACTCAGTTATATATTCTTGCAAATTTGATTTTTCACCATAAACTTACACAATTTATTCAATGGCTGTTGGAAATTTACAGTACTTATGTTTTTTTTACTTTATATATTTTAATCCTTAATAGATTTCACAGTAGAGCTGTATTTTTAATTTAAATAATGTAATAATACATTTTTTGGGTTATCTTAAAGTGATATTAACTGGAAAACGTACTGTAAAATCAAAGATGTCGTTTTGAGTGTAATGTAAATGCGATACTAGTAATCGTAGTTTGTCTAAAGTTATCGAAAACAAAATCAATATATTGATTTAACTCATGTCCGAGTACGGGAATCCTGTGAAACAGTTCATTTGCACCGATATTTGTCTTTCATCGAGTGATAGCCAAGAGATTTGGTGTAGGGATGGGCGATTATTTGAAAATAATCGATTAATAAAAAAATCGATCAATCGATTAATAAAAAAATCGATTAATCCAAAAATCGATTAATCAAAAATCGATTAATCGATTTTAAATAATCGATGTCGATTAATCGATTTTTTGATTAATCGATTATTCGATAATCGATTATTTTCAAATAATCGCCCATCCCTAATTTGGTGGTCTAATTCTACGCGATGTAACGTTAAAGTCGATGAGCTCAAGCAGTTGAGTAGAATTAAATTTATTATCATTAATATTGTACGAGAAAGTAGCATCACTCAACAATCTTCTTTTGTACAAAGTACCCAAATAGAAATTGTTGAATGGCTGAGCACTGGCACTTTACTAGTCACCATTGGGTGACCGTTGTAAATGGAGTACGAGCCAGCACTGGGATGAAACACCAATATATTCTGGCACTTCACAGATATCAACGGCTGGCAATTAGTACTGTGTCTATACTAGTCCAGTACTGACTGCCAATGGTTTTTTTGCAATTAATTTTCATTAATAAAAAATAAATATATTCTATTTTTAGTTCTTATTTGTTTTTTTTCTGTATCAAATTAATATTACTATTAATTTTTTACTTGTTAAAATTGTAAAGTATATTTTTTTAAATTTTCTGATGAGAATTGAACTTCGGTCCTTCAGGTTACTAGTCTCGTACTTTACCACTGGTCTACGGTGCCTTCGAAATTATTCTATCTAAAACATGAATACATGCTGAAAGTTTGCTCTCGGCCAGAGCCAGTACTGAGCCAGTACTGGGCCTGTGGTTGAAATTAAATAGTTTTGATAATGATGTAATAGCTGTTTTTTAACTTCTTTAGTATTTGCAGTATATTTAACTCTTAATGTAAAAAAATAACTTAATTAACATTTATCTTATACAGTTTTTAGACATTGAAATTTTATTTCAAACAAATGTTAAGTATATGAACAAGTACTGTGCCAGTATTCTGCCAACGAATGTTATTCATTTATAGACAACCGTTGGCCCTACCATCGGGACAGTATATTTATTGCGGCAAATATGTATCGAGGCAGTACATTTTACCAACCATTGTTTGCCAGTACTGTGCCAGAATTAATACCAACATTTCTTTATGGGTATCTATCCGATATCAAGATGGGCATTATGTCACTCGATTTCCACAAATCGGGGAATACTTCGGATGATAAGGATTTGGACAAAATTATAAATAAGCATTCTAATGTTTACTTTCCATAGTACTGTGTTACAAGTGTAATATGCCATAATTGCAACAGTATATAAGTGAGTATATGTTATATACTTAAATAATAAATACCGGAAAAAGGGAAAAGAAAATAATAATTAACAAATATTTATAATAATAAATATAATAATAATAATATGTTTCAAACAGTTTTTGAAGAATGTAATCTGTTTTAGGTTAAAATACATTTTCCAAACAACAACAAAGTTTAAAAAATATTGATTGACATAATAAAACATAATTAAATAATACATTTAACGTATTCATCAATAATCATAATGTAAATAAGTTTTATTCTATTTTTTATACTTATATATATAATACACGCAGAACAGAATCAATATAAAAATGTATGTTTAAAATTGAAAACTTACTGAACTTTCAGTAATATAAGGACGGATGCAAAATTTCGCGAAAAATTACTGAACTTTCAATGAAATATTATTGAATATTTATGAAAAATGTGTAAAAATGCAATAATTTTTACTGAAAAGTTCAGTAATTTTTCGCGAAATTTTGCATCTGTCCCTGTATTACTGAAAGTTCAGTAAATTTTCAATTTTAAACGATAATTTTTATATTAACTCTGCTCTGCGTGTATATAACCTGATAACCGTATTTCTGTTAAATTTATGCAAATGAGGTTACTTACTTTAATACAATTTAGCAAATTTGTATACAATTTATTAAAAAAATATTACAAATGAGAAAATTAATAAAAAATTTAAGAAAAATTACTAATAATCATTACATTATTCTAAATTTATCAATATTATCAAAAAATTTTGTTCAATTTGTTAAAGTCAAACTTATGTTGAAAAACCTATGAAAAAATAAACTATCGCTATAATTGATATTAATATTGTTGGCCGCCAATAGTACATACTATCGATGATATTTAATATTATTATGATATTTTTTATAATATATAATATTTATAACATATAATGAAGTAATTTATAACGTGATTTATGTCATTTTTTATAGGGTATATTTTGCCATATATGGTAAAAAGGACTGCAATTTTTGGAATTTTAAAAATACTTAAATTAACAAATATATTACTGTTTTTAAAAGAAATCCCAAGAAAAGTCGTTTTACGATATTTCTAACTTAAACTTAAATGTATGAAATGTATATTATATATGAAAAATATTATAAGCATCTCGGAATAAAATACTCTTAATACGTAATATATTATTTTGCGCTTATTCCTTTTCCAATTTGTCGTTAAAATTCGTGAGTCAATATTCGCTGAAATTGGTCAACGTAGAGATGTGGAATCAAGAACCAGGATTTGAAATCCAAGCACTCTTCTTCACATTCTTTCGTATTTAAAAACGACGAACTAAAAAAACTAAAAAATTTCATCCTGACAATTTTCATGTCGTCCTCCTTTCATTAAAAAAAATATAGGTCAATTTCATATCTAAAGAAAATATTTATTTAATCAATTCATTTATTTATATATTTAATTTAAATTTTTAAGACTTTTTGTTATATGTTTTTGCAAACAAATATATATAATATAAATTAATTAAAAAATACATTTATATTTAAATAAATATTAAAATAATTAAAAACCTTTTTTTTATTTTCGTACAAAAGTTGTGTTTACATTTTATTTGTTTTTATTTTTCATTTCGGTTTTTCAGAATTTAAAAGTGAAAAGTTTTGTTTATTTTCATTGATTACATACAAACAATGACATTCAAATCCCATAGAATTCTAATATATTCATTCAAATAACGACTAACATCTAAATATAATATATAGTTTATATATAAAATAAAATTTAATTTAATTTAAATTTAAATAAATATTTTTTATTTAAATTAATTTGTTTCTGATTAATTTAATTTTAATTTTCTATGAAATCTAATTTTTTTAATGTCTTGTTTTTTATACAAATTTCCCTTAAACAAAATAAAAAAAAAAAAAACTTTTTTATTTTTTTAAATTAAAATAAAAAAAAAATAAAAATAAATTTAATTATAATTATCTTTTTCTAACTAATTTAATTTTTATTTTTATTTGATTTGTAGTTTAATTTTTGAATTAATT
>JABFPJ010005018.1:0-12767 GCA_022817425.1 Gryon sp. ZL-2020
TATATAATATAAAAATATAATATATATATATATATATTATTTTATTATTTTGGAATAATTAATGCAATTATTCTCAAAAGATTTATATATATGTATGTATATGTATATTTATATATTTGTATATATATATATATTTATGTTTATATATATATGTATATATATATGAGGTTCGCACCAGCTAATTCATCAATGTCAATGACTTTATTCATGAGCTGCATCGACAGGACAATTTCATCAAAAACCGGAACACTTCCGCCGACTAATCCAGTATTGCCACTTTGCGGACACACCGCCAATTTGTTCTCATTACAGTAATGCAATATCGATGACACTTCTTCTGTCGTTCTTGGCTTCAGCACTAATTGACTTTTTCCTATATATAACAGTAAACTAACATATAACTTCATTATTTATTTATATAACCCCTAGTAATTGATATTTATATATTGATCATATATGGACCAATATATATATATATTGGAAATATATTAGCATTTTTCAAAAGTAATCCATATATTGTTAATATATGGTCAATATTAAGCAATGTATAAACTAACATATAACTCCATACATTATTTATTTATTCATGCAACCCGTAGTAATTAATTTATATATTATCCATATATGGGCCAATATATATATATTGGAAATATATTAGCATTTTTCAAAAGTAATCCATATATTGTTAATATATGGTCAATATATGGGCAATGTATAAACTAACATATAACTCCATACATTATTTATTTATATAACCCCTAGTAATTGATATTTATATATTGATCATATATGGACCATGTATTGTTAATATATGGTCATATATGGGCAATATATAATCGATATATGGTCAATATATCGGAAATATAAAATTTCTCAAATAATATATTGTTAATATATTTTCTATATATGGGCAATATATGATTCTTTTTACTAAGAACATTATATATATATCTGAAAATTATATCTAAAAATATATCTATTTTTGTATAAAAATTAAATAGAAACGAAGAACTAAACAATTATAATATATTTCACAATAAAATCTCCGTTTTCATCCAAAAGTTCTAAAACTTTTTTATAGTATAAACTTCCAATATCGCATTCCGTTTAATGTAGTAATTATTCATATCAAGTTTCTCTCAGTGCAATAAACTCGATATACTATAAAAGGACTATAAATAAATGCATATACTAATTAAGTTATTGATTCCATTGATACTGGCAAAATATTGATTCATATTTGAAATATATATATATTTATATTTATATACATATATATTAAATTCTACCTCGCACCATTTTGATCCAATCAACATTATAACCATAACATTCATCGGGATCAGTGATGACTCTGCTCTGACCCAGCAGACCGTTGAAATACGTCACGTCTTTATCGGTCAGATTAGCGTAAGGTCCACGTTCCACCTTGTATCTCACCGACGTGAATTCTGGTTTTGTACTCGTTGAAGCATTACGACCGCCAAGGGCGCAAATCTCACACTTTATCCAGTTTTTGTTTCGAAGTATCCCTCGAATCATCGATGTCATCATCTTCTTCTACCTTTTTCGGATGAATTACCTGCAATATAAAGAAATTTGATTTTCAAAATTATTGCTGAAAAAGTGTCTTTTTAAGTTCAATTCTTCGGATTATTTTTTATTTTAAATTATTTTTTTTTGGTTATTAACATTTAACACTACAATATAAAAATTGATTTTTAAGATTATTAATGAAAAAGTGACTTTTTAAAGTAGGAATATCATTAAACGATTTTTCTTAGGATTTTTTAAAAATATGTGTTTTAGTTCAAGTATTTTTATGTCATTTCCAATAATTTCAGCTCTTTTTATTGTTTAGTTATTGAAATATTAATTGCTAAAGATAAGTAATTTAACATTCGAAGTATAGGCAAACGTAACAAAAGTAATGCTTTTTTATTAATATATTAATTCCTGTTCTTAGGATTTTAATAAAAAAGGGTACATATATATTTTAAACAATTTTAGTTAGTTGAATAAAAGTATATTTAAAAATGTAAATTTTAGCTAAGAAGTTGTGTATTACAGTTTGTATTATTAAATTTTACTTAAAAAAGTGTAAAATATTTTCAAAATTATTGGAACTTCATATACGATACGTTACTTCACAATAGTGCTACATAAGTTCAAATCTTCGTGATTATTTAATTACAAAATTTTTTTTTTAAATTTATAAAAAAAAATTATTTTTTTATAAATAAAAATTTAAAAAATAAGTAATAATAATAATTAAGTTAATTGTATTAATATGAAGAATAAATATTTAATAAGCTAAAAAAAAGTCAAGTCACACTTTCCCAAAAGCCAACACGTTTCCTCTTTTTGACTTCCGCATCCTAGAAAATAGATTAGATCTAAATCTCGTTTTTACGGTTTCTCAATAATCATCAATAATGATAATCTATATATTACATAAATCTGAAAAGTATTTTGCCGAATGGGATTATCATAATACTTGTTCATTGTTCATTTAATGACTCCAACTCGGGCCGTCTGTCTCTGTCGGAATTGTCAAATATTCAAACCGTGATGAATGACTTCGAAAGCCAAAGCGAGGAAAAACGAAGCTGAGCGTGCGCCGCTCTCACTTTTCTTTTGGACCTCGAATTATTGGCCATAAAAAGCGTGGATAATTGACAAAACTATTTGCCGTCATCATAAATCTTTGATTTCAATAAATACAACTGAATCAATTTTCATTTATTTGTTTAAGAACTTCTTCTTGGACGACTTTTGATGACGCAAAAACAAGCGACCAACTTCCGTATACAAAGCTGATTATTACAGGAAAATCTAAATTTTATTGCTTCTGAAAAATTGAAAAGGTCAAGAAAATGGTAAGAAAAATGAAAAAGTTAAAGAAATGTACAATTTTTGAATAAACATTTATTTGAGTCCTTCGTTAAAATAACCGCAAAATTGTAAATATTGTTGGGTTGATTTTAAGAAGGGCAAAGAAATGTAAACATCAATCGAAAACATCGAACTTTGTTTATTTTGGTTCGTCTTTGTTTAGTATCTTGTCTTAATTTGAACAAAATTAATAAAAATAACAAAACTATTAATTACTATCAATTTTTATTTATTCAAATTGATTATTATTTTCATAAATTTTATTAGTTTGGATGCATTTTTTAAAGAACAAAATCTGATTACATTTTTTGGTGAGGCCTTCTTTTTGCAACTTAACCTTACTTTTTTGTTTATATTATATACATATAATTGATATGAAAATGTAACAATAAATTATATAGTTTTATTAATGTAATAAATACGTATAACTGAAAAAATATATAAATAGATGTATATGTGATATAAAATTATTTGCAGGACTATGGGAAGGACGACAGTACAACAATAATCAGTCGTGGGAATCTCTGGAATTTGTTCAACGAATCATTGGAAGTCGATGGTTGCAGCAGAAGAGCATTTCACGCGAGCATTGAAATTCCTACATAGATACGCATTACGCGCCGCATCGCAACATACGAATTGCATCGACACGAGTCCTTGTCCATCGTGCAATTAACATTAACTTTATCACATTTAACATACTGCAAATCCATTTGAATTGTTGCTTTTGATAATCATTCAATCGCTTTACATCATAGGATTCAATTATTTGGAACAAATCGCCATCTTCATTAACGTTAGACGAAATCAAATAATTTCGTATGTATTCTTGGAAGAAGTCCTTTACTTTTATGAAAAGGTATGTAACTTTTGTAAGAAAATATTTAAGGTTATAAGATTTTTAATGACGAAAGTATGTAAATAACTTTGGTTTGTACATTTTGAAAATTACCTTTGTTTGTATATGCAAACATTTTGTTCTGTTTTGAAAATTAGCACAGGTTTTGAGTAAATTAAAATTGCTTATTATTTTTAAGGTTAACTCAGTTTGACATCTTTAATTATACAAAATATAACAAAATAATTTAATTATTACGATATCTAACTAGAAATTTATACCTTAATTGCTAATTTTCTGGCTTCCTTTCTTTAATTTTATTTATTTTGTTTTTCAGGTTAGATTTCATTTGTTAATATTTTATATATTAAGTGCTACTTGATAAACAACTATGTTGTTTCTCGTTACTATTAATGCAAAGTTATTTTATTGGGATTATTTCATATTGCACTGAATCCTGACGAATTAAGGTCTGCCCACAATGCAAACATTCGCAAGCGGCGCAGAACTTGACTTCAGTTAACGAGAATTGCGTTGAACGCACATCAATACTTCGATCAGGGAAGGGCAGTTGTGAATGCGAATCGGAAGCTTTATTCAATGGAGTTTGCGCTGTTGACCTTAGGTATGTTACTGTTTAATGTCTGCAGTGACATTTGCAATATTAATGATAATTATTTACAGATTGAAATTTATACATAAAATAATAATGTACCTAATTAAACGTTTTGTTTCTGAATATATGATGATCAGTATTTTAATTTCAGTATATAATATAAAGTTTATTATAATTTAATTATCTATTATATGTCATGTTTTCAAATAAATTATGAATTATTAATAATAATTATTAGTTTGATTCCTATGAAACAAATATTGTTTAATGTAACAACGTTAATAACAATCAAATTAGTCAGATTTATATATATATATATATATACATATAGATTTGGCATATTTTGATACATTATTATTTTACGTATGCATAACATAATTAATTAATTTATTTCCAGAATACACGTAATAACTGAAAATTAATTACGTAAAACACTACCTAAAATAATTTAAAAAGGTCCTATGAAATTACCTAAAACTATGCCTAAACATGCCTAAACATTTGTCGAAAGCATAAATTATTACTTTTTTATGAATTTATCAAAAACAAGTGAAACTCTTGATCAACTGTCGGTAACGTTTGAAATTTTACCGACGTCAATGTGCCATCCGCATCTCTCCATCTCTTCTTTTCTCTCTTTTTTTATCCATCAACTATGATGAATTAGAGGCCTGCAACGACTTGCGTATAAATAGGCATAAAATGTCCATTCAACAGACCGACTGTCATTCCGGTGTCAGCACGACACTATACAATTTTGACGCCTCGACCGAGGCATTTCGTGCACAAAAAACCGCCATACTTCCGATGGCCCCTATACATTGCTATGGCACTCTTCTTATTTACATCCGGATATCAATTCACTCAGCTTGTCCCTCGTTTCATTTCTTATTTTCGTATTTAATTTCTCCTTTCGGTTCAGTCTCGCGTCTTATTCACGAATTCTCTACTTCTCTACAACAGTCGTGGTTCCGAAAATACGTAACATTATACTTGTTTTGTTTCATATGTAATCATAGTCGTCGGGTTGTATTTCCTCATTAATTGGTGGATTTTTGATCTAAAGTTTTCTTATTTGAAATAACCTTTTAATGCAGTTAATTGTAACTTAATATCATAGACTTTTAGTACAAAGAAGATAAGCAACTCATTTCTGTTGACTGATTGCCTATGAATTTGGATTATCAGTTCAACATATCAGAATAACTTCGACAATATATCATCAGTATGTTATGAACACGGTATGTGCGTATATATTTATAAACAAAGCTGAAGGTCATCACTATCTCAGTGTAAAACCTCCCCTCGTCGCCATTATTATTTCTTTCATTAAAAACGTTCAATTATCTTCCTGCCTCGATCTATTTAAACTAAACAGACTGTATCTAATCTTGAAATATACATCTGTTTTTCAATATTTATTGTTATTATTACATATAGATAATATTCCTGATCGCAACTGTTACAAGGGCGTTTAGGTACGTTCATTGAAATTCTCGTTTGATTACGCAAAAGCGAGACGCCGGGCAACGAGTAAAAAGTATTGACATCCGCAGTGTTGCTTTGGATTACAACATGACCATGGTAACTAGAATGTCGATTTGCCCAATCAAAAGCGTCGGTTAAGTTGCTGCATAAGGCAGCGCCCACCTCGATCATTACATGCATCGGGTCTTCGCCAGAAGAAGGCGTTTCTCTCGCACTCTCGCGTCCACCGCACGCGCCCTCTCTCTTTATCCTTCTGTCTTTCTCTCTCTTGCTCCGCGTCGTCTTTCCCACTCCCGCTTGGGATTTGCCGTCTTCGTCATCTCTTTTGTACTGCAACAATGTACGATGAATTTCTTCACGGAACCAAGTTTAACCTTCATCCTCTCGATATCGCCGCAGACATATTGTCGCTTTTACACGACACCTCCGACATTGATGGGACATGTCTGCCATGACGACAGTGCCCAGGATATGCTGATTATTCATCAAAAAGGATCGGTTGTTATGGACATTAGCTTTATTGGGCTTTTGATCGTATATGTTCAGATATTCTTTATGACAGTTTATGGTTGTGATGGATATAGTTCTCGATACCTTTGCGTTTGTAATTAAGTTAATTAACTTATCAATGATAGTTAATTAGTATGTAAAGAAAGAAATGGCAAGATGGTGTGGATGGTAATAATTGATGTCTTAGAAATTTCTTCGTAATAGAAAATGACGGTTTATATAATGCATAGCAATTATGTTATAGTCAGGTTTACAATTACAATGGCTGCCCACGCCATTTTTTCTCTAAATGAACAAGTTAAATGACGATTAATTTCCCACTGATCACATATTGAGGTATTGTTTTGTTATACAAAGTTCAGTTCTTAATCTTAATTAACTTTTATTAATAATGTAGTTTTTCGAATTCTTATATATAATAGTTTAATATAATAAGTAATGTAATAAATTAAGGTGATATCTCAGGCTGGGTTTGTTTACAAAAACGGTTTCCCTAATTAAACAAAATCTAAATATTGTTAAGTCATGAAATTCATTCAGATTATTGTTTGACATAAGTAGAATAGTATAAATCAATTTCGTGCTTTGAAAATGTGTAGAATTTATTTATTTAGGGAAGCTGTTTTTGTAAACAAACCTAATCTGAAGAATCACCTTAAGTATAAACATTTTGCTCGGAAGAAAGTTCGTAAATAGTATCTCCGGTTTAGCACATTAACCAAATTAAATTTTTCAAATTGAAAACACATCGAACTAATAAAACCCATTTAAAGTGATTGATACTTTAAATAACTTTAACTAATTCGATTAAATTAGCGATAAATTTGGGTTTTTCAGTTAAATTAGTTGATTGCATCAAATATTCTAAATCAAATTTAAAAAAAGTGTGACGTTTAAAATATACTCTCTTCTGGTTCCGACAAAACACAAGTAACCTTGAAATTTTATGAACCTCCGAAGAAATGAGCATAAGTAAGTTTGGACCGTTTTTTAATGCGTTTCTTCGTAAAAAGTCAAACTTGTTGATGAAGAAAATATTTATACGATTACATTGAAATAAAGTTCCGTGAATCGGACAATTTAGTAATGAAAATTAGAAAAAAAGGACATTCAAAAATTTATACGATTTTCCAAAAAAAAAGTTCCTAAAAAGTTATTCGCTTAACGTTTCAAGTACTAAAGCAAATATTTCGAATTTGTATTGTATTGATGTATTATTGTAGACATTAACGTTGACATTAGATGAACTTTCTTATCTTTGAGTACGCATTAAATGAACATTATGCCGAAGTTACTTTTTCATTTATGCTATCTATTAATTTCTTATATTACAAATAAGTAAAATATTGTTAAAAAACAATCATAAACAGTAATATTACATAGAAAAAGATAATAGTAGAAATTGAAAAAGGCTTGGCTAGTTAAAAAGCAGACCCTATGGATTGGTAAAGTCCGGATTCGCCTCGTTACGGGTAAGCCTGGACTGGGCCAATGTAGGCCCAATGTTGTATAATTCGTTGCAAGGTTGGAGAGGGTCAATATAGGGCCAATATAGGGCCTAACTAGTTTATGTTAGGTTGATGTTTACAAAACATTTAATTAGAAATCTTCGTAGTTCAGTGTGTAAGATGTTTAACTTTCACGCTCGGGTTTTGGGTTCGATTCTCTATAATGCATTTTTGAACAAATATTTTACATAAAGTTGACTAAACCCAGATGATATCCCACAGCAGGAACGTCCTCGTTAGGCCCATATTGGGAATACTTGACTTGGTAATTTATAAGGTAAGTGTTTCAAACCAATGTGGGTCCCTTAAAAATCCCACATTGGACCAATGTTGGTTGGTCTAAACTTAGAACAGGGTTATACCCAAGAAGACCCCAGGTTCAGCCAAGTTCAAAATTCTACTAGGGGAATAATTTTGCTTATCTACATCATCTTAATCGTTAATTTAGTTTCGCATTAAAAAAGGTCAAACTGAGATTCGGATGAATTAAATATAAACTTTAGTTCTTTCAACCATAAATTGTACTTATAGTTTCATACAAAATTTCCTTCATTGAAAAATATAAACTTCAAATTGTCTTATTTTACGAGATATTTCTTGTATACATTTTCCAAATTGCTAATAAGTTTAAACAAAAAGATGGTTTAAAAATAAATCCATGAACACAGTCTTTTTTTATTTGTTATATCTATAGATACAACAAATTGTTATATCTGTACATATAACGATTGTATCGTTAAATTCATTTTCCTTAAAAAATACACATTTCTGTTCAGTTTGTCATCAAGTTTCGACAAGGAAAGTGTTCTGTTTCATCATGTTTCGTGTATATTGCACAGTTTATAAAGTATGATAAAAGCAAGTGCATAATACAGAGTGAAATAGTTTATTAATATCTATTATATGTGTAATAATGTGTATGATATGTATAATTTGTGTAAGTATAATTACTTGTTTCTTTAAATATATTTTCGTCTTCATATTATTAATACGTGTGTATACCTTTTATAACTAATAAAAGTACAACATTTAACTTTAAAAACACATTACTTATTTCCACTTCTAAATATTCAAATAATTATACTTGAATTTTTATTTCGTATGGATAAAATTAGAAAAATTATGTTAACTGATGAAATCAGTGAAAAAATGTTCACTGACAAAATCAGTGAAACAATTGTCATTTTCGTTGAAATAACCAACTTTTAGTTCAATTAGCAAAGTATTTATTTAGAACTAAATGTATATGTAACATAATTTTATTCTATTATATAGACAAATTTTGTTTCACTTTTTTTATATTTCTAGTTTACTAGTATTCATGTAAAATTCCTTAAATATTCATGTCATATTTCTCTTAATTTATCCCATGCATCAATTACAATTAAAATTCTTTCAAAGTAAAATAAGATCTAATATTAAACTTTGTACACATGGGAAACATAATATTGTTAAAGCAATCAAAATTTACTTATATACAAACAACAAATTCATTAAAAATTACTAAAAGTACAGTGATATTTAATATTTAAAAAAATCTAATATTTTTTAAGGATTTGTCAAAAATAAATAAAATAGCTCTTTTTCTATACATACAGCAAAATTGTTAGTAAATATCACTATACATGTAATGTAGTTAATTAATGAAAACACTACATTTTTTAGTTACATTTACTACATTGTTTTAGTTACATTTACTTAACTTTTAGTAATTTAGCCACTTTTCTTCGGATTATATTAACCATAATATGATTCATGACCGTGTTTCCTTTTCAACTTATCAACCAACGATCATAATTCAAAACACAATTCTTACTCATTTTTACCAAACATTTTCTTTTGCACTTTATTTACTGTTTTTTCAACTAAAACGCTATTTCAGCCAACATCAATCCCTCAAAAACAACCAAAAAATGCCTAAATTTGCCCATATATATACCAAATTTTTTATACACTTTAAATACAATCTATTCCGCGGAAATAGCTATTTTTAAGAGTGTTAATTTCCAACGCCAACTCTTCATTATTCCTCTAAACATCCACCGCCATTATAAGCGCATCATCATAAATTTACCCACATTAAGCCTTCTCCTCTACAATTAACCTAACCATAATTTACGCATTAATTTTACCCATCCCCCCTCTCACCCCTTCAAAATCTTTCATTTTATCTGCCATCTCTGGCATAATCTTTCTTCATCTCATCTCCTTACCCTTTCAAAGTACCAATTTTCTCTCCTTTTTTTTATCTAAAAACATCTCATTCTCATTATATATACCGAACCAGGCCTATATCTTAGTAAGCATGAGAGGGGGGGGGCAGGAGGGGGAGAAGATTCATCTTGGGCATAAGGACACACCCTTCCCCTCGAGCATCGCGAAATAAGTTGTTTCGGGTGTGAACGTACATCAAGGACCAATCGTTGAATCAGTAAAATGCGACTGAACAATATGCCATCCACGTTAAGGCAAAGGCATCGCTATTGTCATCTCGCTCTTATTCTCGTGCTCTCTTTGTCTCGCGTCACGCAAAAGAGGGGGCAAAATTGGCGCTACGCGGGAGGGGGGAAACCAATCGTCGCGACGATTGCTGCTTGGTGTGCGTATGCGTTCTTAATAGCTACACTATATATATATATATATATATAATATACACATATTCTGTATAGTTATATGTATACCCATTGCCAATTTGAATGTATATAATCAAAGTAGAAGGGGGTGGAAGGGGGGGGGGACACACGCATGAGCGAAGAAGAAGAATATATATATATATATATATGTATATACATTCATCTCGCTTGCACTCACAGTAAAGATCTATTTCGGAACGCAACGCTGCTTGGTCATAATGAGAGACATAAATACTAAAAATCCACGCCGGAAGACGGGAGGCCGAGCGTTGCTGCTTAGTCAGGGGATGGGGGAAAATATTGCTGTCCTTGTTGCAACTTGTCGCGCGCAGATACAGACAATAAAGGAGGCAAACAGTTTTCGTACGCATCGCAAACTGGTTGCGCGCCACACGGGGAAGGGAGAGACAGAGAGAGAGAGAATTAAAGATCGAGAGAGAAAGAGAAGTTGGAAGAGTGCGCATGCGCGTGACCAGTTCAATTTCTCAAATCATTAACCGGTTTCCCTGGCAACCCGCGTCGCTCGCAACTCATTGGCCGGACTCCCTCCAACGACTTACGCCACCTTCCGACAATCGGCGCGCGCATGCGCAGTAAGGCTCTTGAGTTTCTCTCTGTCTCTCGCTTGGTTCGAAGCAGAACACAGATATATACATACATACACAGACACACACAGATACGTATATTGTTTGTATATATGTGTGTGTTCATGTATATGTATGAACTCAGACATATAACGTAAACGCAATGTTGCCGACAACGACACGCAAAACGCGCCGAGCCCTTTGCGACGCGTCGCCCCTCGGTTTTGTGTTGCGCGCCCCCCCTTGCCCCGCGCGCACTTTGCGTGGATCACGCTGGGGTGTCGTTACGAAAAGGGGGAACACGCACAAGGGTCGCCGACAAATACACGAATTTCATTGGATTCATCGATCGAATCGCGCCGTACGGGGGGCTACACTTCTATAAAGGGTTCGTATTCTGCTTCACACAAGCAGAACCCCGCTTGCGCCAAAGTCCACGCCAAAAGACTTTGCCTCACTCGCCTTAGTAACGCAAACTTTTCGCAAATCCTATAAAATGAACGCTTTTTGTTACATTACTGGCAAAATTCTAGAGTTCCAAGGGAAGTTATTACATAACGCTGCTTTGCAAACAGCACATTCTAAGCAACAAAATTGTCTCACTTTGTTGGTTAGATTAGTGAATGCGATTATGTATTACAAACCCTTCGAACTCTACACTTTAGTTTTACATCATTTTATCGTCGCTATTATTATTAATATTACAACAATTGCATCACTTAAACCTAAAACGCTTATTTTGCAATAATTTTGTCACGATTACAAATTCAGCGCAAAACTTAACCTAATTTATACAACATATTTATTATTGTTAATAACAATCTTGCATCGCAGATAAGCGTCTTTGCATCACAATGGAGCTATAAAAATGCACGCTTTATCTCGATTGGAAGGTCATTATTATTTACAGCGCATTCTTACGTACGCGACTAATGCGTGATTCGCGTTAGTGTTGGTCGACTTTTTTTTTCTTGCCTCCACTACTACTACTTAACTACTACTCCTTTTTTTTTTCTTTTTTTCGCCAAACGAACATCTGATTCGGAGATTCTGTGCCCGCGCTTCAGCAGCTCGGGGTACATTTATACAGCGCAGCATGAAATATCGAGAGGTAGGCTCGCCGAGGATTGGACGAAGATGCTATGCGCGATAGCAAGCGTCCAATTCACTCACTGTAGAGTCCCAAGTTGTGTGTGTTGGTTGCCATCCGTGTATGGGTGAGTGTGTTGGTAAAATCGCTGAGCTGGTGTAGGTCGTTGTCCGTGTGCCGTTGATGTAGGATGCGGCAAAGCTTCCCGAACAGCTGGGCCAGGAACGTAACTAGTTTCACTCCAAATCGGGGGCGCCTTTTTTGTTTTTACTGCGCATCCACCCCTCGCCCCTCCAACTCTTCCTCCTCATTTCGTCAATTCTCGTCATTTTTGTTGCTCCTCTTCTTTTCTTTAGGCTTTACACTCAACTCGGAAGATATTCGCCTTCATTTATATTAGACACGCAGCAATACGAGATTTACCCACTAAGACAATCAACTAATTCCTGTTTACGCAACATTTCTTAGTCGAAATTTAATACCCATCCACGAATGCACGTTTCAGCTCTAAAATATTAAGCCAGTGTAATTATATCTTTAGAGTAAGATTCATTTATCTTTTTGTTATTTTCTGTTCTTTTTTTTTTTTTTTTTTTTTTTTTTTTTTT
>JABFPJ010005019.1:0-12766 GCA_022817425.1 Gryon sp. ZL-2020
AATCTAGAATAGTTAGAACTTGTATAATGCAGAGTGCAAGCACTAAAAATAGCATTGACTTCCATGTGACATCGTAGCTCAGGTGGTAGGACTACATGGCGAACTTGCGGACAATGTGAGGGCAAGGGTTCAAATCTCCATAACAACAAAGACAATTTTTTCAGGCATAAAAATTAAAATTCTTCCAATAATACTTTCAAATTGATAAAATAATTAATAAAATTAAAATCAAAAGGATATGAACTTGAATTAATTCATTCCTTACTTTAATCAAATACAGAAATATCTTGAGAATATTAAAATGTATTTTCAATTATTTATTCATTAAGGGATTCATTGTTTTTTACTTAATGCCTTCGCGCATATGCAACGCATTGGCGTTACTTTTACGCGAACGCAAATTTACTTTACGTAAACACAAATGTACTTTACGCGAACGCAAGCACGTAAATGTTACGCAAAGTCCTTAAATAAAAAGCAATGGATCCAAACTTTACTTGTTCCATTTTCTTTCTTTTTCCTTTATTTAATGTCACACTCCGATATTTAAATATGACTAAAAACAAACTTCACAGTTCTTTTCATGTTTTATTTTTATTTCATTATTTATGATGTTTGTAAACATTCATCTAATTTAAATATTTTCGCATATATAATCCATTTTATTCAAATACAATAATTATTTTTGAGCTGAAAATTAATTAAATATAATATTAAAGCCAATCGCCATAATCGGGAATCGAACCAAGAAGCTCACGAGTAGAGAGACGCTACTTTATCCAACATACTACTGCTGCTCTAATGCCAACTTAATATTTGTATTGTAAGGGATAATTATGACTGAAATTATGTAATTACTATTTTATGCAATTTGGTAGAAGCTTGAACAAATATATTTATTGTAAATTCAAGTATTATATCGAGTTAGTTCAAATGAAAAAATACACTGGTTTTAAGTATATTTAAGTATACTTAGCAATAGATTTCTGCTATTTGAAATATACCTTCAGTTTTTAATGTCAATTTGTTAAAATTAATTTTTACTAAGTTTTTACTAATTTAACTGTCTATTAGTTTTCATGCATTACAAAAAAGTAAAAATATTATTAAGAAAATGCATACTTGTATTTATGAGCTCTCTTAGATATAATAATTGCTATTTATTGATATAAAAGTTAGAAATGATTCAATTCATTTTACCTATTCTTTAAATATTTTTACTATTATATTTTAACTCTTATATAATTAAATGACTGTTCAATTTCATTGTTAAAATAAATAATAAAAAACAAATTCTACTAAAATTCTGTTATCCAGTGTAAACGTATTGTTAATATATTAAAAATATCCTTCAATATTCTATAAATAAACATTTTTGGACAACGTTAAGGTAGTTAGTCAAATTGTGAACAGTTTTTCATGTGACAATTGGGAACAGATTTTATTAGCACTAAAAACTGACCCAGTTAAACTAACCAGTATCTAGATAGTTACTTTAAACTTGTACATAATTAAATGAGGTATACTTTGGTTAGTAAATATTCAATATTTCTTATGCATGAGGTCTGTTTTAATAACATTATGGCGTAGTTTAAACAGAAAAGTCAATTTTAAGAAATAACATACATAAGTGACATACACAGTTCAAATACTAGTTAGTATCTGACTAGTACCATTCGCACCAATGATTTCGGGTGAAAAACTAGCCAGTATCTGTGCAATTGTAAGAAGATTTTATTTTGGATACGGTTCACCATTATATAATAAATGATATAATTATATTTGACTTTTTCGATAATTTATACTATGATCAAATTTTAAAAGAAAAAAAAAAAAAGGAACTCGAAAATTTGAAAAAGTGCAAATTACTCTAAAGCCATAAAAATCACTTGACAAGTTGTCTGAGCACATATATATATATGTTAAAGTACCAACAATAGCAGAAGTTTTCTTAGCGTTTGAGCGATAGTTTGAAGCATTCTGTCGTTGCCTAAATTCGAGTCAAACGCACATGAATCGGTCAACGACCGTGAAGAATTTTATCTCCATATTGCATAAAAAGCCTCTTTGCTACTTGTTCCTTGAAATAGAATAATACGATAACATGTCTATTATTCAGAATATTGTAAATTCATCTTGCCCAATACCATTGGATACTTGGTTACACTCACGTTCGCGCCTATTACAAAGCAAGTACAGCAATTGGCAAATACTATAATTACACCGTAAATCGTAGACGCTGTTTCATTATAAGCATTTTAGTTTGCATTTAATTTAACTTCAATTTCCATAATTAAATTTTAGGAAATTGAATTTCAGATAAACAAGAAACGGAAAAAACATTAAAAATATAATTATATTGGAGTAAATATAATAAGATTAGATAGTTTATTTATTTTGTTTATTACACACAAATTTTTATTCTAGAATAAACCATAGTTATTAAGTGTATGCCTCTACAGATGAAACTATATCAATATATATACATATATGACGGTTTAAAAATAAAGACTAAAACTAAAACTGTATAGGCTATAATATATTTTGTATTTATAAAAGCGGCAATAAATATAATATCTTGTCTATTTATTGTAGAATATATTTTCGTCTGTACACGGAAACGATTTTGGCTTGAAAAACGCACTTGCTATAGTACGTCTGTTGTATTATAGGTTATGATGCATCAGTTGTCTTATTTTAGGGCAGCAGACGTACCACAACCTTAAAAAAAACCTTTTTATAGGATAACTAATGCATCATTCGATGCGTTAGTTATTCTATAATAGGGCCGGTGGGTGACGAAACCGCACCAAGTACCTCAATTACAGTATAACGCAGCGAATAGGGCAGCAGACCTCCTAAATGCAGTGGCGCGATTTAAATTATCGTTTGGCGTAAAACACGTACTATATAGTACGTATGTGAAGCCAGAATCGTTTCCGTGTAGGTGTGATTTAACATTATAACTATAACTCACTCAGCAAAATATAGTTGGAAATACGTGAGAACAACATTGCTTAAAGTTGGAACAACGTTAACTAACAATGTTAAAACAAGTAAGAATAGACATCGTAATGTAAGACTCGGCGGAAATTCTTACCTTGCATTTTTATAAATAATTAAAAAAATAATATATATATATTATTTTTTCTTGTTTTCTGCCATTATGTACATTTTCTAATTATACTTAATCATGAAAATTGAGTTTAGTGATAAAGTTGTAAGATGCTTCTCCGAGATTTGAACCAGCGCCTCCGAGGTGACAGTCCGTAGTTGAGGTATAGTATCCACTATACCAATCTTTAATATATACATTTACTGTTTTAATAGCTCATATAACTTTGATATATTTCAAAGGTATAGTCTTGATGTCATTATACAACGGTCTACTTCTAATCTTTATGAAAAAGGTCATTAATAATAAATGATTCGTAATAAACATTTATTTTCATTTGTTACTTATTTATAATATTTATAACCAATCAATTATCAGAGTGTCGGAAACAGATGTCGTACAAACACTAAGAGACTCATTTTTTTGACGTTGTAACGACGTCGTCATACAACGTCAAATATTACCGTTACCACTATGTCAGAATAACGTTGGTAAATTGTCATAGCAATTCCTAAAGTTATGAAGATGTCATTTTAAGATCATACCTACGTTAGAACAATACAAAGTTGTATAACAAGGTCGACACAACGTTAGTAACCAAAGTCGAAAAACCGATGGAAGGCTTAAGAAATGACTACCAACTTCGGATTACAATTTCGTGTAACAACACCAAATCAACATATATAACCAACATCAGAATAACGTTGGAAAACTACGTTGTTATCAACCACAAAATGTTGATGTTGTTTTAAGGTTGTATCAACTTCGGCTTACAATAGTGTACCAATGTCAAATCAACATATATAACCAACGTCGGAAAAACATTGAAAAAATTGGCAGAATTCTATGATAGTATCCAAACGTTGTTTTGGTGTCGGATCAACGTTGCTGTCTTATATTGTGTGACAACAACATAACAACGTTGGTTATTTAATAGTTTCGACGTTAATAAGATGTCCAATTGTCGCATAAACAATGTTGTACCAACGTTGGACCCACTGTGAACGTCGGAAATTTCTATGTGGAAAGTAATGTTGTTTTAATGCAATACCCCCTACGGAGGAAAATATATCCAAATATATATACAAGATATAAAATCTATATTTGATATATATCTAAAATATATATAATTGTATTTCAACTTGAAAATATAGATAAAATATAGGCGATTATATATCTAATTTATATAAAAGTGCGGCAATAAGTATAATATCCAGTCTATATAATGTTGGATATATCTTCGTGCGTAGGGTACTATTATTTTATATTTGCATAGATTTAGTTATATATATTTATTATATCTTATGAAGGTAAAGTTTTTTTTCTTTATAATTACACTAACTAGAATTAAAGCGCGCTTCACGCGCCTATTTTTTTGAACGTTATATATTCAATTATATATTTTAATATATTTTTTTTCACGCACCTATTTCTAAAGGTTAAATAACTAAAATCTAATAAAACAGTAAATTAAGACAATAAAACAATCCATTTATATGTACACTAAATTAAATTAATATCTAAGATTTAAGAAATGCAAATATAAGCTAATATGGTGACATTTTGACACATCAACAACAAAAAATTTCGATATTATATTTTCCAACTTTTTTTTAATTGAAAATGAAATGACCAAACATAAGTCAGGGAATTGGCAACAATACAGCTATCGATTAAAACTTCAACATAACACAGCGTATAATAAATAGCGTATTTATTATAAGGATTCTATCCTGAAGATAAAGTTTTTTTTCTTTATAATTACACTAATTTTGTAATATTTCTTGAAATAGTACTTTCTTTTGAGATATATTAATTCATACGACACACGATTATCGTGATATCTCATAAATGTTTCCAAACCATTAATTCGAATTAATAGTAGACATTAATCTCTAAATTCATCTAAAGGTAAAAACCGTCAATGGATTATATAGTAGCGTTCAAGTAAGTGGAAATACAAAACTGTTAGAAAATATAACAACAAACTAAACAAAATTTTCAATACTAGAAGGATTAAAAATAATCTTTTCACATAAATATTTTAAACGTTATTAAAAAGTTTCAGAATTAATGCTTTATAATTGAAGACATTCAGGATAAATTAATCATTTAGAAAAGGCTGTTGCATTTATAATTAAATTTTACGCAGTATACGTGCTGAGGATTATTGTAAAAATTATTACACAACGACAGGAATTTGATAACGACTTGTTGTATGAGATATTGTGGTAGAATCTTTCGAGCGTCTTACACACCGCCAACCTGCTTATTATTTGAGGTGACAATGAAAATCCCAAGTGATATATAGGGCAGCAAATTTTTTCGTGCAGAACTGCCCCAAGCTGTGTATGCACGTTATATCTATTATTATATGTACTTTACGACTTCTGACACAATAAAAACGACATTTTAAAATGTCAATAAACGACTTCTGGCAAGTAACATTCGGTAGCCAAATTAAAAACATCCGGTTCAATAAAGTGAACTGAAAGTCAACATGTTAGTCATATAAGTCAAATTTACATTCTTTCTCATGATGGTTTTCAATATTAAATATTTTTTTGTTACCATATATTTCATTACTATGATATTTAAATACATGACACCAAATTTATATAAATATATGTATATATAAATAAGTTTTGAATAATGGACTAAAAACATATATTTTTAATTACATGTAAGTTATATTATTCCTTATTTCGCAAATTCAAATTTAAGAAGATGTACTATTTATTTCAACGTATCGTAATAGAAGAAAAGGTTAAAGAATTTAAAAATATTGGAATGAAATGAGTAATACAAAATATATTGCATTACTAATTATAATTAATATATAAATAAGTGTATCCCAATTAAACTCTTTTTTATGTTAACGTTTCCAAATAATTTTTATTTCCTCATCAGAACTGTTTCTGTCTATGTTATTAATTTGATGTCACCATTTATTAATATATCCAATATTTTTAATTATCATTAAAATTTTTTTATCAATAACCTATAGTTATATCCAAATTTTATTATATTAAAATGATTTATTGATAAAAAAATTTTAATGATAATTAAAAATATTGGATATATTAATAAATGGTGACATCAAATTAATAACATAGACAGAAACAGTTCTGATGAGGAAATAAAAATTATTTCGAAACGTTAACATAAAAAAGAGTTTAATTGGGATACACTTATTTACATATAAAATTCTACAGAGGAATAACACTAAATTATCTATCCTCTTAATATAAATATAATATATCATTTTTAATGTTACATTAATAATAGTATTTTTATTTTTCTTTCGCTCATAGTGTCGATAAGCAGAACTAAGATGTCGATAACACGTGTAATTATGAGACAAAATTATTAATATATTTCGATTTTATGTTTGGATACATTCGCATTCAGTTCAGCTCACTTCGAGTATGTTTCAGTATATTTGCAATAGAGTCCAACATGTTCACATAACTTCGAGACTGTTCGGATATGTTACTATTTAGTATAAGAACCCTTAGTGCCAATTCGAGTAAGTTTGGATTACGTTTGGAGTTTTACACTTTTGTTTCGGTTGGGTTCGTTTATGTTCGTATAACCAATCAACGTTGATCGGTTATTTTGTTTAGTTCAGGTATGTTCGGATCCTTTCACATATGTTTGAAGTTAGTTTGCAGATGGTCAGTTATTTTGATTCATTTCAGTTTGCGTTTGAAAGTGAACCGGTATATGTGCGATAACGGATCAAGAAACAAGGTAATTTATGTGAATATGTTGGAAAAAATATGCTAAAAAAATTCATATGGCATTTATTTATGTTTGCAGACTAATAAACTATTATACCCGAATTAAAAAATTATATTTTTTAATAAGACATGTAAATTTCTCTAAATTATATAATGAAATGTCTTCTAATGTAATATGCATTTTGTATGCACATATCTTTATACATTGTTTTGTATTATTAATATATTATTATGCTATTCTGCAACTTTTCATTATAATATATTCACAGAAAAATATATTTCAATCGGGATTTTCATAGATTTAGAAGTAAATAAAAGTAAATAAAAAGGACGCATAACATGTAAACATAAAACATAAACACAGATAAAGTGACTTTTCTTCATATTTTTGTTTATGTTTCGTATTTATGTTATGCGTCTTTCTCTATTTTCTCTTAAGACAAAATAAACTTTTGTATTAAAAGCATTTCATTGTACAATAAGTATTGTGCAACTTCTCATGCAAACATCAATGTAATTATCAATTGTATATACAATTTCAAAATGAATTCTTATTTAGAAAAGTAATAAAAAAGCGACTCAAAGAAAGAATGGAGCACATTAAAATTTATAACAACAAAGTTTAATGAATACAAAAATAAAATTTGATCGACGGGATTTTATAAAATGCGTATTCCTATCAAAAATTGTCACGTGAGATAATAATTTTACATACGAAGTCACGTGATTTTTCGTGTGAGATATCACGTGAAATCTCACGTAATATGTCACGCCAATTTCTCATTTGTGTTCTCACTTGATTTCTTACGTGAGAAATTAAGTATTTTCTCACCTGTTTCGTCATTCAAAATAGTATGAAATATTTAATATACGCTATACCAATATTTGAATCAGCTGACTGAGGTACCACCTATCGAACTCGAATAACATTAGCTATGAATTTAAAATATATGACTTGCTTCAATTTTGCAATATTTGTTAATATTAATTTTATTTATGGCTGCGGACATAGCTAGTATTCACATTCTTTTTCTTTCATTATCTCATACACTCAACCACCCGAGGGTTGCTCACTCACTGTGGGCAACCGTCAGTTATTTTTTTTGGCCAAACCAAAACTGACCTCGGACTACTAATTGCCTACTTTGCGCACTTGTTACACAATATAGTATTTTCCTCACTTGATGGGAAAACTCTTTAGATTTCCCGCTCTCATAAGGAAAACTATCGTACTCAACGCGTGAGATTAGGGAATGCTTCTCTTACTCTTGAGCATGACAACACTCGCTTATCTCCTGACCTCACTAGTTAAATAATATATTTTTTAGTCTATACATTCAGTTTAATTCCTTCTTTTTTATTACATTTAAAGCTCACAGGAATTTAGGCCTCTTTTGGTATATTTTTAAGTAATATGAATCAATATTTAAATATTTAATTTTTGCTCTTTCTTAAATTTAGTAATTTTTGTATTAAATTAACATAAAACGGTAAATTTATTAAATATATTAATATAAATTTATTATATAAATTAAATTTATTAATATTTTATTAAAAGTGACAAAATTAAATGAAAATCATTATTATAATATCAATCATAATATTTCCTTATTTAAACGTTTTATATATTCCCAGAAAGAACGTTAGTGTACATAACGTTAACGTATATAACGTTAACGTATTTTCTAAATTATATTGAAATACAGTTTTATAAATGTTGCGGTTTAGTAATTTAGTAAACCCTAATTCAACTTATTTTAGACGACATGTTAACGTTCTGTACATTTCCGTTCTTTGCGGGTTAATTAATATTTATTAGATGTGACAATGTTAAGTTCATTTAATTTAGGTAATATTTTGATTTCGTTTCCTTCGAAACTATGGGCTTCAACCAAGACTGAACATACATGCATGTATACAACAAATGCATGTAAATCATTTCATGCAAGGTTCAACAATCTCATTCTCAGAAATCAGAATATGCTAAACGCTATAAAAAGATTTTACAAGCGCGACACCAGTACACTGACAATCATGAAACATGAAAATGTACATTTTCAATTGAAAAATAATTCAATTTTCAATTGAATTATTACTGTTTTTAATAGCATTCTGAATCCATCGGCAAAAAATCATCAAATTTTACTGTTAAAACAACAATTTATGAAGAAAATAACGTAAATATTTACTAAAATAACTTTCATTTTTACTGTTTTCCACAGCAAAATCGATGATTTTTTGCCGATGGATTCAGAATGCTATTAGAAAGAGTAAAAATTCAAGATCTATGATTGTCAGTGTATGAAAATCATAAATTTATTCGAATATGTAAAACAAAGTGCAGTACACTATAAGCCACACGGAGTTATTGTTATTTAATTTGTATTTGTTATTATTGTACTGTTGACTGTTAGAAGTTGTTTCGACATTAAATGCGTTGAAATATGCATTTCCAAATGCAAAACATATGAATAAAAGCATTTTAAATATAATTATGGCCATAACAAGATTATTTTAACACAACTACAGAATTTCTAATCGACGAATTCTTCATATTTTTTAAGGGATTAGTGCAATCGCATAATATGTATAAATAAAGACATATCATTATTTGTATTATAATAATAAATATGATTTAATATTAAAATTTTGTATGAAATATCAATTAAAGTGTAATTCGGGGTATTGCATTTTTTATTGTCATATTCGACACTAAAAATACATCTGCAATGAAAAAACATCGGACCTACCCCTAAATTTACCGTTTTATATTAATTTAATAAAAAAAATTATACAACGAAAAATGCAGCAAAAACTTAACATCTAAATATTGAATCATAAAGCTCCCATTCCTGGGAGCTTTAAATGTAGTAAACGAGATAGATGAAATTATCGACTAGAAAGTTATTTTAATCACTTAAAAATCAAAAATTGCTTTGAGCTACCTTTAAATGTTAATAATATTAGTTCAGCTTTAAGGTGATTCTTGAAGTCTGCTATACCGGATTTAGTGTCTTTTTAAACTACAATTTTTGGCATTGAATTAAATATTCTAAAGTATATAATTTGATTCTTTGATTCTGGGAAAATATTATCGTTAAAGAAAAATTAGTTTTCAATGTTAACTTTTGGCTGGGTAACCGACACCGTTTTTTCTATTTCCTACATATTATCGAAAAAACGGTGTCGATTACCCAGCCAAAAGTTGTTTTATATTTTAGATTATTTTAGATTATTACATTCTAAAATATATCATTAATATATCAGGAAATAATAGTTTTAAAAGATACTAACTCCGGTATAGCAGACTTCAAGAACCACCTTAACCGGTTTTTTGATTTATTTTCAAAGTTAACGATTAACAGCACACTTCTTTAGAACTACTTTCTCCATTTTATTTATTGAAATTAATTTCATTTAAATAAAAAAGTACTATCACAACTATTACATTTAAATGTCAATAATACAATGAGGTCCCCAACGGTAACATTGAAACGTACTGCTGGTTGGCGCGACAATAGATGCTAACATAGCGTATAAAATTTTACGATTATTCTAATCAATCTGTATAATTATTATTATACAATTAAAGTACATGTTAAAAATTGTTAGATAAACTTAAATATTTCAGGCTTCAGCATGCCTACGAGAAATACCTACAAAGCGCTACCTTGAGACAAATGTATTAACAATTACATTTGCCTTTGTTTGTACCATTAATAGCGATTAATTTTTTATTTATAATTTAATTTAATTCAGTATATATATATAATTTACATAACTGCTTAATATGGTTATTTGTTGGAAACAAATGTCATAATAGAATTTCATATAATAATTTCTTTATTAGTTTTCTGAAATAATTTTATTACAAAAATTATTGCAACGTATAATTTGTTGTTTCTAAATTAAAAAAAAACTATCGAGAAGAAACACAAGTTGATGGTCAAAACGCAATTTAATTGATATGATTTTTGTTATAACTCATTCATAAAATTGTTTATGAAATATTTTATTTCATAAAACAAAAAAAAAATAATAAGTTTAGGTGTAGTACAACGGAATAGGACTTGTCTTCATTTCCATAAGTTTCTGAAACTGAATTACTCTTTGCAGTAGAACATGGTTTACACTGTAATCCAATCAAGTATAAGTCTGACTCGAAGTATGTATAATATAGACGTCTCCAAAAATAATTGAAAAAATTCTTCCATATAATTTATTCGAAATGATCTTAATAGTTACTCAATATTTCAAGTTGATTAAAAAAATCCCGGTTTGAATTGTTTCTTTAGATTATTTGTTATACTATTTAATAATTAATAAGATAGTGGCACCGGTTTCTATGACAGTGCCAGTTGTCATCATTTAACATTGAAAATCCTGCTATTTCTTTCTTACACATTGTTTCAGTAACCGAGCTAAAGGATAACATATATAGATAATATATATGGATAACAAAAATAGTAATATTTAATAAGATTAATTACTTTTGTATATAAAGCGTTAAAAATATTATTTGATAATATCAATTCTTACTACGTAATTAGAGAAACTTAATTAATTTCGCAGCTGCTTCATATCCGCATAATTTTAACAGAAAATAGTATACTCTAAAAGATATTTCGCTGCGCGGAAAAACAAAGTACGAGTAAATTGAAATAAATACTTTTTTAACGTATATTATAAATGTATAGTCATAAAACTTATATACTCATAATATTCACCAGATTGACCAAGTTTCCTCACACTAGCAGATACATTTTACCATAAAACAGAAAAGCTACGAAACATATCATCCTTTTAGTGACTAGTTAGCTTGTTGCTTCAATATTTAGCATTAAAATCATCTCAGTAGATTCAACTTGGCAGGATACGGGTTAAATTCCATATGTTTCCCCATACATCTGGTTGTTCTACTGTACTATCTTACATGAGATTTTATCAAAGTTATATAACTTCGAATACATTTTAATTATATCATATTTGAATATTTCTATGATTTTACATGTAAAATGTTGAATACTCCGTGAAATTATCTTCCAAAAATATTATTTTTTATACAAAATATATTATATATAGTATTTTATACAATTATATTTATAAATTCTTTATTTTCTTAGGTAAACTTTGCATTGAAACTAATATACTATTATTTTTCATTTGTACACTTCGTAAAATATAATACACGATTAGAGATAAATGAGTTTTAAATTGGTACTTCATACTTTTCCATTCAGTCTATTTAAAAATATTCTTTACACGTGGTATAGTTTACTATCTTGACGGAAAAAGTTATTAGTTTCAATTGCTGCGATACAATTGCGTTTTGTATATACATTGTTAGTGAGATTTTAATTTAGGATAAATAAAGTGTATATGTTCTCAAATGTAAATATGAGCAGTACCTTCTTTGTATAAAATACATTTCCGAGAAATTGACTCGATGCCAGATAATCTGACATTTTATGTAGAATAATGGCCGAGTTTAACTCAAATGGAGGCTATTGTATTATTATTAAAATATAATACAGGAATTGCACCAAAGTTATTATCACTTTGATGAACAATTATGAAACTTGTTCTCTCTAAATTTGAATGCGTGAAAATTTCACTTATTTGCTGAGTGAAACATTTTTTCACTTCAAAAAAGTAAAAATTTGCACTTATTCATAAGTGAAAAAATTTTTCACTTCCAAAAAAGTAAAAAATTTTACTTTTTCATAATTGAAAGAAAATTCACTTTTCCAAAAAGTGGAAAACTACTTTTTCATAAGCTAGGAGTGCATTTCTCAATTAAGTTTCATATTTTAAATGATAGACTGGTATGGTGGAGAAGACATCGGCCTATCACCTTGGAGACCTGAGTTCGATTCTCGGAGAAATAGAATTTTTTCACTAAGATTTT
>JABFPJ010005021.1:0-12762 GCA_022817425.1 Gryon sp. ZL-2020
AAAACTCCTATTTCTACTTAAATTACTGATCTATTAATTTTAATATACTTCTATTAATTTTATGGTTTCCAAAATGAGTATATTAAAATTAATATACGGATACAATTAACGAATTTAATATACCAAGGTTATTAATTCAAATTAATAAATGTATAATAAAAATGTAGTAAAAATACAATTATTTTTGACAGTGTAATGTTATTATTAACTTTATGATTATTTATAATTAATTTGTTTTTATTATTATAATATTTTTTATAACTAGTGTTTGTTAAGCTAAGTGTTGTTAAACAGTTTTTTTACAGAATGTTTTAAAAATCGGCCAGAATGTTCGACGACGACGTTCTTAGAGAGAGCGAAAGAGAGAGAGAGTATACTTTTCATACACTCATTATAAAAAAATAGTATGTGCAACTCGTGCAACTACGTGCAACTGCATTTGTCAACTTTCCGCACTTGTGGCACAATGTACTTATCAACATTGTAATTTGAATTAGCGCGCGGATAACCTTTTCTTATTACCGATGCGCTACCCACTGTATCAGATACACTAAGAAAACTCATAAAGTAAAATTTATTAGCATTCTAATAAAACTGGGATACTCTTGCTCAGATTTTAAATAATATAATTTATTTTATCTTTTTCATTAAAATCTATACTAAATTTATTAGGCAAAATCATAAATTTAGTATAGATGTTAATGAAAAAGATAAAATAAATTATATTATTTAAAATCTGAGCAAGAGTATCCCAGTTTTATTAAAATGCTAATAAATCTTACTCTATGAGTTTTCTTAGTGTATGTTAAGAAAAAGTCAGGCAATCATGGCGATGACTGAAGAAGAGCTGGTTATTCAAGATGCATTCAAAGAAGATAGATGCCGCTTTACTTTTCAAAGTGGAAACGAAATATGTCTAAGTAAAAATAGAAATGTACACTTAAAACTATTGAGCTCAAAATTATAGTGACTGTTTAGACAAATGGTTAGATACATTTGTTAAATGTTTAATACTTTTGACAATTTGATAACAAATTGAATTCACTTACTATTTTTAGAAATAAAGCTCTATATTAATAAATAATTTTAAACCTACTTAAAAATGAAATCGTCGAAAAATAAAGACTTGGTTTAGTTATTAATAATTAAATTTTGAGGTTAGTGACATACGAAACTTGTCTATGGGTTTTGGTGACAATTGTGTTCATTGCTTAAAATTCTGAGTGACTAGAAATTCACAGGAATATATTATGTACGTGTGTAAATGTGTTTTTCGGTTTCGAGTTGAGTTTCTTGTTGTTCGGCAATCTTGGCTCAGAAGCACTTTATTTTTACATACAAATGTATCAAACGATTTGTTGAGGTTATGATACTGGATGTAACGATGTGCAACGACAGTTATTTATTTTGTTTATTTTTATTTATTTAGCAAAGAAAACGATTGGTAAAGAGTGAGATTTGCTTCATTAAAGTATGGTAAAACTCAAAAAAAAAAAAAAAAAGCCAGAAGGCAAGCGACGATTCGAAGTCCAAACAAAATGTTGAGATAGAAAATATGTCTTTGAGTGAGGAAGAAAGGCTTTTGAGTGACGATTCTCGTGGTCCAGTAAACTCAAATAAAAAGAAGGCAATGCAAATATTGTCGATAAGCCATTCAACGATGGAAGAGAAACAGAGACTAGACAGAATTCTGAGATTGAGAATTCAAGTAACGCAGGTAAATGTTTTGTTTTTAAAGTTGTACGGGATTATATGATGATGGGTTTAAAGACAGTGGTAATAAAGTTTAAAACAGTTAATGACAGTTAAAAACTGTTAATGACAGTTGAAGACAGTCATAGACAGTTTACAACAATTAAAGGTAGCTTATGACAGTTGTACGAGGTACAACAAAATGAGCTGGTTAACAACGCGAATGAGCGGCCAGTGGTGGGAAATGTCGAAGATGTTCTATCAGATACTACAAAGTTTGACACTTATACTCAAACGAACGATTGAGAGGGCGTTGTCTCAAGCGCGCAAGGATCACTTGCGACAGACCTTCTAGAGGCTGTGCATTCATTGAGCAAAATTACTCTGGAAATGCAAAAGCAAATGAGAATGATTTTGCAAAATTAAAAGGTAGAAAAGAATGTACCTCAAATTACTTCAGTTGTTAATTTTCCTAAGGGTCAAGGGCCTCTCAAAATTACTGATACAAAAACGACTGTAAAAATGACTGGTGCAAATACGAAAAATGATATTAAAAACGACAATTCTATAATTCATAATGACGGGTTTAAAGAAAAAATTAAAATTAATGACGGTTTGAATTTAGCGATTCAAGTTAAAGATTTGTTAAAGGATGAGTTTATTGGGAAAGATAGTGCTTGTTAAAGAGACTATAAATTAACGAGTTAAACAAAATTTGAACACTTTAATGAGTTCTTTGTTTCGGAGTTCAAAACACTCGATTTGCTGTATGTAATTGATAAATTAGTAAATCCTCCGACAGGATTAGATCAAACGACGAAGTTAGAGATATTTTGATAAATAGAGTAAACCAGAGCTATCACTCAAAGGTATTGCAGATTCAGGATCGTTGTGAAATGTATAATAAATTGAAAGAAATAAAACGATGTGAGGTAAATGTTATGAGTGTGATAGTCCGAAAGCAGTTGTACTATTTGCAGTACAACCCGCAAAAAGAATCTGCAGTACACTTTTGGGATAGTTTCGATGAAATTGTACGGAATTACGAAAATTCACAAGACATAGAACCGTTATCGGACGGAGAACAGAGTACGGACGTACCAGAAATTAAAACTGCCGATTTTGTAACTAAACAGCAGACCGGAACTAACTTAACTTGTGAAGCACTTAACACCTTTATTATTCAGGCGGAGGCAAACAGAAAGGAAACTCTTGACGCCTATCAAAGTACGAATGTTAGAACTGCATCTGCGTCACATGCAAATTCTCATGTTAACGACCGTTGCTACGAATGCGATGACTTCGGTCATATGGAAAACGAATGTCCCCGAAAAGGTACAGGTTTGAGGAAATGTTATCAGTGTCAGCAAATTCACAACACATATTGCTGCCAATTGCCCTTTGACAGCAATTGCACGACGAAGTAGAGGTAACTCATCTAGCAGTTTCAGAGGTAATAGAATAAATAAAAGAAATTTTGACAACAGTAATAAAAATAAAAATATACAGATAACACAAAAACTATTTTTAAAGGCCAAAGGGAGAAAGCTTCAGAGGGAAAAATCGTCAAACGATAACTCAAAGAAAACAAGAAAACGACAGTGAAAGGAACGAACGACAGTGAAACAATAAGAGAGGTAGTCTTCAACTGAAAAATTCTACGAAATTAGGATTCAGCAATGTGCCTCAAGCACAATTCACAGAGTCGTCAGACTCTACCAAATGTATGTGTTTCGAAGATTCTATTTCTCAAAGTGCATTTCCACTATGTGATCGAACTGAAAACGAATTAAATAATGACTGTTCAGCTAAAAAGGAGGATATGTATATTTCTTTCGTGGTTGATTCTGGTACGACTGAACATTTGATTAAGACTTTAACGCCACCTTCCAACAAGGTGAGATTGAAATAATCCCTGTGGTTACAAATTAATTTCAGTCTTCGTTAATTATTTTTTCACGATTTGCTCAGGCACATCCTATGAAAACAAAGGACGAAACAGGTCTTTGTTTGAAGAAATTTATTAAAAGTGGGCGAAATTTGTTGGGTTGTAATGAAAAAGTTTGTTATTTGCGATCAGATCAGGGTATTGCGTATACTGGTAAGTTTTGCAAAGAAAAGGTATAGAGCATCAAACAGCCTGTCCGGATACACCTTAGCACAACGGCGTAGCTGAGAGGTTTAATCAAACAATTCAATTGAAAATCAGGGCTCTTCTGTTCGATTCTAAGTTACCATTGAACATGTGGAACTTAGCCTTAAACTCGTATATGTCGATAATCGCACTCAACATAGTTCAATTCAATACGAGACTCCTTTATCGAAGTTCGCTCCAATGATTAACTATGACGTTAATCAATTTAAAAGATTCGGTAGCTTAGCTTATTTTAAAGTTACTCGCAAACCAGAAACCAAATTCGCCGCAAGAGCCATTCGTGATGTTTTAGTAGGTTATACCCCTTATATTTTCTTTAATCCTGACAAAGGAAAATTCTTCCAATCGAGAAATATAAGATTCAATGAAAAGATAGTGTATGGTGACAAATTTAAAAGAATTTTGATTCAGTCATGGGCGAGTACAGCTGAGTCAATTAACTTGAACGACTGGATTCAGATATTTGATTCAAAAGACGTACACACGGATATTAAAGGTGTGTCAGAAACAGAGGAAAACAGATAAAGAAAAGAGCACGACCCAGAAAAAGACAATTAGAAACGAAGGGAGAGACAAACAATAATGTAAAGACAGTAAAACAGACGACAGTTACAAGAGAACCATACTGTACTGGCAGTAAAACACTCAAAGACATAAGTTTTCGAAATTTCACAAATGTTCCCACAAAATTTGTTTTTCCTCAAATTGATAATGAATTTGATCATACAAGAAACAAAGATAACGATGAAACTGTACACAGTTTTTTTGCTGATTTAAGCAAGGATCCAAGTACTTATAAGCAGGCTATAACTTCAAAAGATAGAAATAATTGGTTCAATGCTATTCATGATGAACTCAATGCAATGATTAAAAACAAAGTTTGGATGATTGTTGACAGACCGACGACTGATAAAGACGGTAAAAGACCAAATATAATTGATTCTAAGTGGGTATTTAAACAAAAGAAACAAGACGACAGTAACATTAAATATAAAGCACGACTGGTTTTAAGAGGTTTCAAAGACAGAAATACTTATGACTTAAAAGAGACATGTGAACCAGTCTCACGACTGACATTGGTGAGAGGAGTCCTAGCAATGATTAATTTTTATGATTTGGAAGTGGTTCAGTTGAACGCAAAGACAGCGTTTTTAAGTGGCATTATAGAGGAGGATATTCTTATGGAAATACCAGAAGGTATAGAAATTACGGATGATTATAAGAAAAAGAAGGTGTTTAAGTTACAGAAATCATTGTATGTAATTTGGATGAGTTCGAAAAGGTGGAACGAAAGATTTAAGACAGTTGCTAACTCACTAGGATTGGTCTCTGATTTAAATGACCCTTGTTTATTCACTTATCACTCAGGAAAATCTAAAGTAATTTTACTAATTTATGTTGACGATATGTTAATCAGTAGCAACGATAGTAAGCAACTAAGCGAAATCAAGTCGAAATTGATGAGTTCATTTGAAATGTCTGACTTAGGGGAACCTAAGACATTTTTAGGAATGCATATAAAGAGAAATAAAGAAACAAGAACCATGAGTATTAGTCAAGAAGAATATTTGAAGAAAATTTGAAGAAGAAATAAGTTTGGTTTTGATGATGTGAACCCTAAGAGAATACTTCTATGGTGACACGACAGGTTTCGAATTTGGAAAGGAAAGGTAGAGAAATAGACTGTAATAACGTCGGTTTTAATGAAGAGTTTATTGATGATCCTTATAGAGAAATGGTAGGAAGCTTGCTATACCTGACTGGATCGACTCGACCAGATATATCATACTCAGTCAATGTTCTGAGTCGTCATCAAACTTATTCTACTGTTTTGCAGATTGTAAAAACTCAAAATCCACTTGTTGATATATAATACGAATGTTCGGAGATACACTCTCCTGGAAATGTGATAATCGAGCGACAGTCATTAGTGCAAATACTATCGGTAGAAATAAATTGCGACACATGGTTGACGTACATCGAGATTATCTTAAAGAATGTGTAAATGAAAAACGAGTTAAAATTGAATGGATATCATCAAAAGATCAATTAGCTGATATCATGACCAAACCGTTGGCCTTTGAAATCTTTAAAAGATTAAGAAATGATATTTTAAACATTCACAATTATTAAGAACGACCGTATGACACTTTGGCCTATGACACTTTGGAGACCTAGGATTATATTCCCTCAAAATTTTGGTCAAATCGGTTCAGGAGATTTTCCGTGATGCTCATACAAACAAACAAAGAAACATAGATTCATTCTTATATTTAGTAGTTATATTAGTACATTAATATAATACATTTATATTATTATATTAGTTAGATTAGTTAGATTAATATATATTACATTTATAATATAAATATAAAAAAAATATATAATATATATTTTTACATTTTATTAATTTGTTGATATACGCAATCAGCGCTTTTGTACTGTTCATCTGAGACTACAAAATATGAATGAATATTATGCGCTTAATTTAGAAATAGCAAAAGTTTTATAAAATTTAATAAAACTTACTTATCTATTGTATCGTAATTAAAAAACGTCAACTTATATCATAAACGCGATTAGTGCAATTGATTCTTTTTAAATATATAAATAACGTTATTAAGTAAAAATCACGCAGTTAATATAAACATTCGAAAATTATAAAATGTAAAATGTTTATGTTTACTGATTTATTAAGAATGTGATCAATGATAGAAACAAGTGATTGAACTGAGACATATAAATGATTAGTGTACTTACATATTTTTTACGTATAAACAGCACAACTAATAATAAAAAAAATATACGTGCTTAATGTTATAATACTAAGATTAATGTAAAAGTAATGTGTATTAATGTAAAAGAATGTTTATATTAAATGTTAAAATACATTTAAAAATGTGGTATTTTTTATTTATTTCATTTTACTCGTATGTTGGCAGCACTCGTTTCGCTCGTGGGAACATAAGGAACCACGAAAAACCTGCGCGAGAGTGGAGCGGTCGTTTCCTCTTCAACTGGGAATCGACCTCCCGAATGTGTTTCATGGCAGCCTTAGCTACTGAGCCATCGCGCTCGGTAATAAATTTATTATTGTATAATTGAACAGTTTGAACATGTTTGAACTGTTTGAACATTTTCAACTTTTGAACAGTTTGAATATTTTTGAAGAAGTTCGTACAAAAGCATAGTTTGAACATGTTTGAACATTGTTGATAAAAGTTCAAATATGTTTGATCTAGTTCATTTACAAGCCTATTGTAAATAAATTACAAGAATACAATATTAACATCAATAATTATTAAGATAATATGTACCAAAAAAATTAATTATTGAAAGATATAAATAAAATTAATCTAATCAACTTATTTTGAACATGAAACGTCAAAATTTCAACTTAAAATCATAAAAAATTAAAATTAATATGAGACATAATTTAAATCGAATTATTCGATAACCGAACAATTTCGGTCAACTAATGAAAACTGATTATATGAGATTGTATGAACTTGATTATATGAACTTGAATTTCATCTCGTCTTCTCAACTTTCTCACGATTGATTTAAATTCAACCGTAATTTGATTTCACCTTAAGTTTTCAATATCCCATCATCTTAGCCGCAAAATTGTATCACGGAACTATCATAATCGGATAATTTAATAAAACTCATTCCCTGTAACAATCTTGTTGAAAAGAAAAACATAAGAAAAAAAAAAAGAAATCAGCTAGTTTGAAGTGATGGCCGAGAAAACTCATCGCTAAGGAATTCATTTCAATTGCGTAACCGTGCATCTCGTCTACTCTCACCGAGCCTTTTAGTTATTGCTTCATTTGTATCGCGTTGGTGGTTTGCTCTGATGTACATCAACTTTAAATAATCTTGCTGCAATGAAGTATTATTGTTTTGTTCTGTTTTCAATCAGACTCTTGAATATAAGTTATCATTAGTACACTAGTTTCCTCAATATTAAACAACTAAATGTGTGTAAGGCTATTAAAAAATTAGCAATAAAAGACTTTCATTAATACACCCAAGGAAATGTGATTTGAAAAACGCTATATATTGCAAATAGTATTTTTCGCTCCATCGTTGCGTTCAAAAATCGCAACGATCAGGACTTTTTCCAGCAAACTCCGCCCCTTTCTCGTATTTGTAATTTACTTACTCATTTTCTTTGCAAGAAAGAAAAGGTATTTAGTTTTTCTGTCGCTCGTGCATTCACACGTCTAGCTTTCTTAACATATATATATATATATATATATATATATACGAAAGGAGAGAAGTTTGCTGAAAATTAATAGTGAATGTTGCGAATTTAGGTACACATTTTAACTAGTGATTTATAGTGATTAGTTACGCATCTAATTTTCGGCATATATTAAACATCCACTTTTCTTTGGGTGTATACTTATAAAAACTTTGTATTATAATTACTTTGTATTACAACAAAGTGATATAAAGTTTTATAATTATTCTCTCTGTATAAAATAATAATGAATTCACAATTTTTATGTTTTAATTATATTCAAAAATGAGAAGGACTTACTCAAAAATTGGAAGATTTCACCATAACAAAAGAGATTACGGAAACTTTGACACTTTTTTTGATAAAATGTAAAAAACAGTACGTTTTACCTTTGTAAAGAAACTTATACTTCAATTTAACCTTGTATTTTCTAAACAGTCAAAGACGAATTCCTCGTACTGACTCATTCTATTTTATTTTACTCAGTCGGTCACCTCGTAACATTTAATTGTACAATCTATCCAACTCAGTCGTTTCTTTTACTCAAGTTTCCTTAATATAACTGAGAAAGAGAATATGTGAAAAGAAAGATCTTATTCAATAGAAAAAAATAATACTTTGGGTATATATAAAGGCTACCCAGTGGCATATTAATTTAAAAGCTTGCGCCCTGTAAAAGTTTCGAACTAATAACCGTAACATGAGGTAGCTTAAAACACGTGTTTGTCGAGAGAGATTTATTGTGCGCGTTAAATCGTTCGCTTTTCGTGCAGAGACGTGCCTTCCGCGTGTGGGTGGATAACGCTACAGTCATATCTGGAAAAGCAACAGGCATTGTGGACGCCAACTAATCTGTCTCGCTATTTGTCTGTCGACTCAGCCAGTGTCCACTGTGAAACGCACCCGAAAATATATCCAAACTTATGGACCACCCGCGTGTGTATTAAAGAAACACCGATCTCGAGTTAAAGAGATCCTTAAATAATCATGTGTTGGATCAAGAAGTTATAGCTGAAAAAATTACTGATTTAATTTATACAATTAATGAAATAAAAAGTTTAAATATAATACATGCTTAGAAATTACAAATTACATTTAAATTATCAAATATTCATTTTTAACTGTTAGTTTGAGTAAAAGCCAATCATTCATTTAATTTCACAATTAATTAAAGAGATGAATCCGATCCATTATAGTAGGAACCAAACCTTAAGACAAATATCAAAACCTCAAAATTCTTATCAATATTCAAATTTATTTTTTCATCAAAAAACTCAAAATCAAAAATTCTACAGCTAATTTATTTATGGTTAATTAAAATTTCTGCTACTCAGGATGTTACTTAACAGACCCATAAAAGTTTGACTAATTAAGAATCGTATAATCAATGTTAATTATTATTATGAAACATCAGCATAATCTAATACCCATTTCTACTCATTGATATTCAAAATACGTTTTTTTTGTCTGAAACATGTCAGTTTATTAACTCGTATTTAATTTATTAATGAAGTGTAATTTATTCCAATTTGCTAAATTAACTCAAAATAAATGCACATCCATTTGCAGCGTTTATTTATACTACAATTTATGACATTTCTCTTTAGTTATTTTATAACCGCGTTGGTCTTTTTGAAGCTTCATTTCTTCCGTTTCCTGTGGCTAAAATTTCAATAAATATTTACAATTTGGTTTTTCTTCAACTCAGCACATGAGGCGTAACTTTTCGTCACGTTGTATTTAATCTATGACCATTTTTTCTCCATAAAAGTGTTACTGGGAATCAATGGATATCAGTTTCTTTCAAACAGTCTAATTCGTCATATTTGACGTCCTTCAAGTTCAACATGAAGCCGTCTTTATGTACATATATATAATATATAAAAACAGATGTTTCCTTGTTAGTCATCGTGTGTCGTTTCAACAACACGTCGTTGGTCAAAGCTCCCTATATGTGGGACGTACGGCACAATTTCCAGTCAGATATCCAGTCAATTAAGAAATAAAATTCAATTTCTGAATAAGATAAAGTCCGCATCCATAATATTATTCAAAAGAGACGTTCATTTCAAATAATATATTATCGATCGTTATTGGTCAGAAACAAAAATCTACCAGACCGGCGTCACATAAATTTCATCAATTTTTCTTTAAAATATCAAAACCTCTTATCGTGACATCAGTAGATGTAAACATATTTTTACACAGCAATAAGGATAATGTAAAAACACAACATGAAATCAGTTTATTCTAGGACAAGAAATAATAATTCATTTGAGATTACACAATTTTTATCTATTGTGAGAGAATTTTATCGTTATTTGAACAAAGTCAAAAACCATAATATACTTTTGTTTCGGTTGCTTGATTGCTTTTAATGTGAATCACATTTCTATTGATAGGCAAATTATCACAAAATTGTCCGTTGACTCAACAAGAAATAAAACATAATTTATAGTCTTTTTTTATTTATTCAAACAAGTTATTTGCATGTGCATTTGCATTTTTATTATAATTCTTATTTTTATTATGTTAAAAATTAAATATTTAATTTCTGCATGAATTTATAATAATTTAAAACTTACTTTAAAGTCACTTTAGCAAAAAATTTGGTAATCAAATTTATTTGATTACCAAAATTAATTACTCAGTACAAAATAATTTTCAATTGAATTTTAAATTATTTGATTGAATTCAAACTTCTCTTAATTAATATTTATTACGACTTCAACTTCTATATGGTGAAATGCATAAAAATTTATTGGTCACTTAATCAACGGCATTTCATGCATCGAAGTTTTTGCATTAATTTTAGTATTTTATAAGGATTAATCTAGATTCTCTCAAAATAAAAGTGCCGATTCCTCGAATTTCGAGTATAAAGTGCCGAAAGTCTTTTTCTAGGTTTCCATCATACGTTCTAAATCGACTTATTTATTTCCTTATGTTTGCTGAAAATGTTTTCTCCCACAAACCCAAAATTTCATCGAACAAAACGTGCTTCCGCTGACCTCTTTTTCGACGTCACGTAAAATATCACGTAAAAGATCTTTCATATAAGCAAACTCAAATTCAATTTATGTTTTCGCATTGATGTAATAAAAAAAATCTCATCGGAAGCGCTTTAACGATTGAAATTTTAGTTATATCAATAAAATATGTGTATCAAAATATGTGTAATATCAAAAAGCAGTCTAGTGAAAAGACTCGTTCGCTAAACTGAAAACGTAAAACACATTCATATAACACACAAACTCTCTCAACATCTGGATTATACAAACTACGTCAGGCTCAGACAGTTCATTCCGGCAGTGCCTTTTTGTGAGTAATCGTCACTTTTAAAATAGATTACTGCAGTTCCAGATGTGATCCCTCGCTAAATTAGCATCTCCGTTTCAAAGAATACCTAAACGAAATGAGAAAAAAGACCTATTGCAAGTTGTCCCTTATTTCTTTGCAAACAAAACGTTTCTCTATCATTAATCCTTTCATTTACACGCAAGATAACTCAGTTAAGGAGCTTTTAAAGTTAAACACAGAAGATTTAACATATTCTGTCGCAAAGATGATATTTTATTTATTATAAAATTCATAAAAAAATATCATAACACAATATCATCAATAAAATCTATATGCTTTAAAACACTTTTGGGTGATAGGATCATCACTTGCACCTCATATTGAATGCGAAATATTTTGCAGGTGTTGAACTGAAATCCATTTAATTTACGTCATGACAATTTAATATCACGTCTCGATCAATCGTCAGAGACCACTTTACTTAAGTAAAGGTCTGCAGATCACTGACCCGGCCTTTGTGGGCCGAGCGTATTCGCATAGTTTAAATTTATGAGTGAAGTATTTTTAGGGATCATAGCTATTAGAATAATAGAAAGTAAAAGTATATACGAATACCAAATTTGATTCTATCTACTTGAAGTTATAAACTGGACTTGATTTTGGGATGAAGAAAAATGATGTCCTCTTCTTATCTAACCCGCATCTTGAATGTGATATTATGTTTCAAGAAACGATGAACCCTAGGGATAACGTTTCTTTATGAAGTGTCGGCGACAATGTAGAATGAAGATCACTTTTTGAAGAACATTCAATTTGTTCTACTTCTATATTTCGACAATAAAGACTGTCAGTTTCCTTAGGCGTACTTTGATTATCCAGGTGTTCTTTTTTCTTTTGATTCTCTCTGGTTAATAATATTATAATAACTATTCCCTCCCCCATAATCTGCTTTAGTAACACAGAATCAAAACTTTTTTTGGGAATAAAGTTTATCCTTGACTATCAATCAATCATTCAACCCCTAGAGTTGTAACTATACCCAGGCAGAAATTGCCAATATTTAGACCACTTTACAGTCGTAACAGTATCTTACTAACATTGGCAAACGACATTGTCTATCAACGTTGCACCAACATATGATCCACTTTGAGCCAACATTGAATCAACATTAGTCAGCCCACATTGGTTGCCAACATTGTTACAATAAAGATCGTATGTCGGTAGATGATATCGGCAGCCTATGTTTGGCCAACATTTTACTGACTTTAAATGCCAATGTTTCGCCAATATTGTTCAGCCAATGTAATTAGCCAACGATAAAATGACGTAGAATCAACGTATACATATAACGTTCAGATTTTCATTATTT
>JABFPJ010005022.1:0-12760 GCA_022817425.1 Gryon sp. ZL-2020
TAAATAACACAAAATTTATAAATAATAATTAAAAAATTATGTTTGCAGACTATATTTTGTTATTAATTGTAAACATAGTTTGAACTGTTCAAAATAGTTCAGTTCAAAGTTCAAATAGTTCAATTATCATTTTCTGACATCTGTTTATATGTTTTAACGTTGAATTGATTTTAATTATATGACTTGTTAATCAAACTTTATTAATAAAATACTTTTCGCACTTTTACATAAAAAATATTGGGAAAAAGAATTATAATAACGAAAATGTGTTAATGTTCAATTGACAAGCCTAATTTTAAAACATAATAATAATCTGAATACTATAATCTATAAATGAATTAAAAACTATAAAATTAAGAAGAAATAAACTATAGAAAATTAAACAGAACAAATTCAACATCAAAAATATAATTAAATTATTTTGGCACAAAAAAGACCAAAATTAAAATAATAATTAAATTATATTGGCGGGAAAATAGACCAAATTCAAAATCAAAATAATAATTAAATTATTTTCGCCGCAAAAGAGACCAAATTTAAAATCAAAATAATAATTAAATTATTTTGGCGGGAAAATATACAGAATGCAAAATCAACATAATAATAAATTATATTGGCGGCAAAATAGACCAAATTCAAAATCAAAATAATAATTAAATTATTTTTGCGGCAAAACAGATCAAATTCAACATCAGAATTATATTTAGATTATTTTCGCGGCCAAACGGACCAAATTCAAAACCAAAAGAATACTTTAAACTTATACATTATTTAACAACTAAAAAATACCTTAGAAAGGTAAAAAATGTTCGAGCCAAGGTTTCTATAGTACTCCCTTTCCCCTAAACTATAAACCATAAAATACAATTCAAAAGAATACTTTAAATATATAAAATATTAAACAACTAAAAATTACCTTACAAAGGTAAAAAATGGACGAGCCAAGGTGTCTATAGTATTCCCTTTACCCTAAACTATATTATCACCAAAACCTTTAACAACACATTCAGATTTTATACATAAAAAACATGTGAAATCATGTAATGAGCCAAGTATACAAAAAAACCCACAAATCTAAATCAAAAAATAATTTAAAATATATCCCTCTTTCCAATTTCGGTATAACAAAGGTGTGAAATCATTTAATGAGCCAAGAATAAATCTTAACCAAACTAAAACCAAACCGAAATTAAACTAAATCAAAATAAACTAAAACCAAACCAAACGGAAACCAAGCTAAATGAAAATCAAACCAAACTAAAATCAAACTAAAAAAAATAAAAACAAATTTCGAAAGAAACCGAAAATACAGAAACACCTTGGCGGCCCCTCATGTTTAAAAATAAATGGGAAAAATCTATGTATTGCAAGAGAAGTACATGTTTGCACTTATCATTCAATCTTCCTCGGTGCATTGTGATAACTCATTACTCCTACGCAACTTCAATCTTCTTTTTAATTGCCGAATCTAGAAATTTTCGGGGCCGCTCAAAAATTGCCATATAAATTAGCATAGGAAATATTGAAATGGAATAGTTTACGTAAGGACCGACGATTTATTCAACTAATACCTACTTACGACCCCAGCAAGACCCCCTCATAACCTCCTTACGATCCCCTCACGATTCTTGATATATTGTTCATTTTGCTAATTTCAAACTATGTAGGAAGTGTAAAAAATGTGTTAAAAGTTATTGAAAAATTTCTGATAAATAACTATGAACATTGTATGAGAACCTCTTGAGAATCTTCGCACAACCTCGATAACAAACTCCAAACCGCTTCCAGAAAACTTCCTGCAAACTTCCTGACAACCTTCTGACGATCTCGTCACAACCCCTCACAACCCCCTGACAACCACCTGACAACCACCTAACAACTCCCTGACAACTCCCTGACAACTCCCTGACAACTCCCTAACAACCGCCTGACAACCGCCTGAAGGAGGGGGGTCAAAAATCTGAAAAAAATTGGTTTTTCAAAATTCAAAACTATAAATACTACTTTATATAGTCTATGACATTCAGGAAAGTATAAGCTGCAATTTGAGACTAATTTGAACTAAATCGTAGTAGTTTAGCCGTGATGAGGTAACAGACACACAGACAAACAGACAAACCGACAAACAGGCAGACATAGATTGAAATTTATATATTAGTAGGATAGGATATACTAGCTAAAGCCCCAGCTTTGCCAGGCAAAACCCTGTGACCAGGGAAGCCAGAATCATGGGGAAAATCTCACAATTTAACAACTGTTATAGTTGTTAGATTGTACCATAATTATTGTACAATCTAGCAACGTTGCCTGTGACCCCTTCCCTATGACTGTATATGCGAGTCCTGAAGAAATTCCTAGTTCCACCCGAGATACTTCTATGGATCCTTTAAGGGCTCCCTATGACCACCCTTTAAGCCCCTCCTATTACCCCTATGATTTCCTTATAGCATCCCTATAACATCCCGCCCGTGTGATGAAGCTGTAACATAAAAATTTGTTTTTTCTCAAGATCAAATGTATATATTGCAGAAATATAAAGCTGACGACACTTTTGTGGCCTAGGACTATGTTTCCTAGGATTTCTTAAATTTGTTTCGATAAATGGATATCCTTATAAGGACCAAAAATGGCCCTGATAGGACATCCATATTTTCAAATTTGGACAAAACACGTGTATAAAGACAATCAAGAATCAAGGTATGGCTACCTGGTCAGCGCCCGGTGGGACAATCCACGTTAACCCTGACGTCATGGCTAAACTTGGCCTTGATTGGGTTTTGCAGTGGAAAACCATTATACGAAATTCTGATCAGACCATATCAATGCCTGGCGTGACATTAGTGTAATAACCGGATTCCATAATCAGGATGCTTTACTGGAACCATATTTGGAACCTCCTGACAACCCTGACAACGTTGGCAAAGTCGTTTCGACAATGTTGATCAACATCGGGCCGATATTAGCTTTGAAGTTGGCGTGTAACGCACGCCAATGTTATTTTACAACATTGACCCTATGTTGCACACCAACGTTTTTCCAACCTCGGTTTATGCGTCTTGTTTCAATGTTGTTTGCCCGTTTTAGGCCAACATTATATTGTTTATAATTAAAAAAATATTATTTATTAAATATACACCCATGTTTTAATTTTATTTAATTATTTTTTATATTTCCTAATTATATTTCATGATTAAATTCAGGATCGAAGATAAAGTTGCAGTTTTGATTTTCGAAGATTTGAACTCGCACCTCCAACGTGATAGTCCGTCGCCTTATCCACTGCTCGAATCCTTTATTTATTCATTTAAACTTCAATAGCTCCTATCACTTTGGCATTTTTAAATCGTCACAACGTTGTTAGCCGACATTCTGCCGACTATTTTAAAAATTGATTACACATATTTTTATATTAGTAAAAATAAAATCTAATATTTATATTAATGTTTAATTATTCTTAATAAAAAATTTAGTTAATTAATTAAATGTTCATTATCTTTTTAAACATAAATAAATAAATGTAAATGTAAAAAATTTATAATTCATTGTTATTATAAATTAATATTCATTTAATAATTTGTAAGTATTATTTATAAAAATTAACATTTAGTTTTGTATTACCTATTATTCTAATATTAATAATAAATTAAAATAAAAATTTACTTATTCGAATTTTTGCTATAACATTTCAAATTTAAATATATCAGTATTCCTATAATATTTCTTCCTATTAGTATAAAAAATTATTTAATATTTTATAATTAATGTAGTTTAATAAAAAATAATATCTCTTGTCTATTAAACTAATTATAATTTTGTGTTAACAGTGAATAAGTAATATCTGTATAGTTATTATTTATGTTAAGTGAAAACGTGAGCGGTCCAATGTTGGTTCAAGACTGGCTGTTAATGTGGGCTAACAATCCACAAAAAATCCACAATTTGGTGGTGGGGACAAAGTTATAAAATGGAATGTATAGGTGATTCTTGGCTTCTGGCTCTAATCGGGGAGCAGAATTCTGAAAAAACCGTCCGTTAATTAGCATAACGAAAAATCCACCAATCTCGTCCTCGTGGCATTTGTGTATTATGAGTGGCGAAACGGTTGTGAGTGATCTATGTCGTGAGCTCCGCGGAGTGCAGCTCCGCTCATTGTACTTTATACCAGGCGTTCAACGCCATTATCGGCAACGGTTGTTAATCTAAGTAAATAAACTGAGTGTCTTTGCAATTCTTGGTGTCCGAACTTTTTTATGCCTAGCTCCCGTTTCAACTGGAAAACATTGGAGACAGGCGATCAATCGGTCAACCCGCAGTTCGTCTAGCAGTGACCAAGTTGGATCTCGGCTTTGCTCGGCACGACCGATAACATAATATATAGTCGAGCTACGAAAGAAGTCATTTTATTCATGAATAATTCGTGTCAGTTTCAGTCAAATTATTTATAATACAAGACAATACATCGACAAATGATAATCGATAAAAACATAATGGTTTAACAAAGTAGATTAAAAAATTATAATAATAAGTTTATGAGACGAATTATTGAACATATAATCAAATTACTGACACCTCCAATAATCAGTTTCAGATTGATGTAATTTATTCTATCGAATTAATGCGGAAATTTTGCATAGTATACTCAAAGTGCTAGTCGTGTTAACTAAACTACACATTCAAGATCGAGGTGATCTAACTAGCCAAGTTGTAGAGCTATTTGCAATACAGAAAGTTTCTCTTAGTTGTTTGCATTGGAACTAACTTTGTCTAAGCCAATAGAGTGTGTGAGTTATCTGTATAAGCAAGAATATACTTAAGCAAACCATAGACGAATAAATGTATGCTGATACTATCGTGCTGAACGTAGATAATGCACAAGACATTATATTCTACTTGCCAATGCCATGAACCAGCGTTTACATGTTTTTTTATGCTTGTACATTTCGTAGCATCTCCATGAAATGCAATAGACCCGAAAATGCACTATCATTTTCAATTGGCCATAACATTGCCATTTTTCACGTAAAATGAAAAAAATTTTTCTTATTTTGTTCAGAAAGGAATGAATGTTAAGATTACTGCAAAAAAATGAGGGGTTATGGGGGCAATTTTTTTCGCTATACTCATCCAAAGTCAGTAAAATTTACCGCAAAAAATTTTGTTTTGTTTACATTTAATTTGTCATAACAAAAACCAAATTTTTGAAAATTTATTGGACATCTTCTTTTAGAGGAAATCTCAACCTTTCATTAAAAAAAAGAACTTCGAATTTCGATGTAAATTGTAAAAGATATGTCGGTTTGAAAATGGCTCATTTTTTGACTACTGCTAAGTGGACTTTTTTTTCTTGTGCCCAGTGTATATTGTGAAAGTTATCAACATGACATTACATAAATCTAAACAGATTTTTGATAAGATTGCAGTTACACTAAAATATATATACATGTATATAATTAAAGTAAACGTATTTGAATAAAGTGAAAACATATGCAGGTTTTTTATGACGGTTTTTCGAAATCAAGAGACACGGCAGTGTCTCTTGATTTCGAGATCATGGCATAGAAGCGTTAACGCTTCCATGCCAGTCATCGTCCAGTCATAGTCGACTCTGTCTAGGTCCACTAATATTTCGCATCAATTGCGATAACGCATTTGTGACTTGTGCTGCTATCTTACTAACTTCGATGACGTGTTCCTTGAACCGTAGGCGTTCATCGATTTGCACTCCGAGATATCTCAGTGAGGCCTGCGATTGTATGACTGTATCTCCAACTGTTAGGGTAATAGACTCACGGATTTTTCTGCCAGAAACCAGCACCACTTCAGTCTTATGGTCTGCTAGTTTTAAACCTACTGACGAAAGCCACTGACGAATACGGGCGATAGCGTTACTTGCACTCCCTTCAATATTCTCAAGATGCTTTCCAACTACAACAACTGCAACGTCATCTGCGAAGCCAATTGTTTTAACAGTATCAGGCACTTGCAATCAAAGTACTGCATCATACATTATTTTCCTCAAGAGTGGTCTCAGAACTGAGCCTTATGGAACACCTCCTGTAATATTGTACATCTTCGTATCGATGTCAGTCATATACCATAAGCTTCTCGCGCTAAAGTAACTACTGATAATTCGGATAATGTATGCCGGAACCTGCATATGTTGTAACGGTGCCATGATGATATTCCATCTGGCAGAGTTAAACGCATTTTTGATATCTAGAGTAACTGTGGCACATTACTTTATAGAGCCGCGTCTCCAGCGCCTTCCTGATATTGCTTCTCTTGTAATGCTTACAACATTGTCTATAGCGTCGACCGTTGATCTTGCTTTTCTGAAGCCAAACTAGCTGTCTGAGAGGCCATTTACTCCCTCACTGACTTCCTATAGTCTCAAGCAGTAGGAAGCAGATGGGCCGATATGAGGATGGATCGTTTGGCAGTTCGTTGCCTTTTGGCAAAAAAAAACAAGTCGTTGCTGCTTCCACTTGATAGAAAGGGTACCCTCAATAAGACAGGAATTGTAGACTTCGCAGAAGAGATCTGGTCGCACACCAATAGCGACTTTCAGCGCAACATTTGGGATGTAGTCTGGGCCTGGAGCCTTTGAGTCTCCAATCACCGAACGTGCCCGTCGTAACTCTTCAACCGTTACTTTCGGGATTCCATCTTCTATCACAGTTTCTACGCCTACGCATAATTGTATCTACTGCGGAAACAAGGTTGATACCATTTAGTCCATCAAAGTAGGACAGCTAGGAGATGCTGTGGCGGATCCCTTTAGCTTAGTCATAACCGTTCTATAGGGCCTCTCCCAGGGATCCATGTCTACTTCGTTGCACAGCTGTCGAAAGCTATCTCGTTTGCTCACTTTTATCTTCTTGCTAAGTGCTCTTCTTGCCTCTCTAAACTCCTTGGTTCTGACCTCCCAGGTGGGTCTACCTCGAGCTCTTTGAGCCAATCTCCTCGCTTTGATACATGTTTTTCTTAGATCGGCGATCGTTCCTCCTCTTGACCCATACGAATCCGTCAACTTTGTTTGCCTGCGTCTCTTGCATAAAAAGATCTTTATTTATCCACATTGCCGCTTTCCCTAATAAGTCTGTAAACCACGATGAGGATTTCTCCATGTGCCTAAATTGGTCACGCAGTATAGCGATATCGATTCTCTTCTCATATATGGTCTGCCAGAACAGATCTTGTGCTGATTCGCAACGATTGAGGTTGAGTTGAAGAAACCTCATGTATTTCGCTTATTTGCTGCTATGGTCGCCAGTCGGCTTGTTAGACATCCATAACTTCCTGTAGGGTGCTTATAATTCTCCTTGCAGAGTAGACAGTGAGGTTTGGCTTTACAAGCTTTTACCTGGTTTCCCTCTTTTCCGCAACGATGGTATAACTTCGAACGATCTGGGCCACTACAAGTGCGCGCCAAATGTCCGAAGTCAATACAGCGGAAGCATTTCAAGGGAGAAGACTTTCCCTTATTTGGCTCCTCATCCAACCAACTTTGATGAGACTCTTATTCAGGGCTCTCTTAGCAAGGATTACCGGTAGGACGACTACTGCCATTTGCGTTCCACCGTATACCCTACGCATCGATTTCACGGCTGCAGTTCCCACTGCTGAAGCTCCTTCGATCTGATCTTGGAGAGCTGTGACCACCTCTTGTGCAGTGGTCAGTTCATCCAGATTTTTAAACTCTATGGCCATGACGTCGGTTCTACTGATAACTTCGGCTTTTTCGGCCATTTTCTCAGCCACCAAAAGACGAAGTTTCTCGGTCTTTTCACAAGCTTTACTGTCTAATTCTATCAATAGATTACCGTTTGCGCTCCTCCGGATTGTAACTACGTTATGCCGCAGATCTTCCAGTGCGGGATCCGCCTTCACTGCCCGTAGTACATCCGCCGGCGACGAACCTTCCTTCGTCTTGAGCAGTAATGCATCAGGGCGAACGAACCGCCCTGATGCACCCTTTTTTTATTCTGTAATCAGCAGCTTCTCCTTTTTCTTCTTCTTCTTCCTTGGCAACTGCCAAGTATCTTCTGTTGCCTTCTTTTCGAGAGGCGTCGACACGGGCGTGGAGAAAATCTCGTTGCCCTCTCTTGTATCGGCTATCTTCAACTGCTTGGTTTTGGCCTTTTTGATTGGTGACGATTCCGATGGCTCTTTTCCATCGGCGTCTCTGTTCGCTTTTGCAGTCTCGCGGCTGCAACCATAGCATATGACCTTTTATCGAGGCCGGGAGACGTCTGCGTAGCGCATGCTGTGGTCTCCAGTAAGTCACATCCTGCTTCTTCCACACAGCGCTCGAGTTCTTCAAAGCTATTGGAGATGGTCTTTACCAGCCTTTTAATTTCACCGTGCACGTTATGTTTTGGCTTCACATAGTCAGCCAACTCTTTCATTTTTGCACCTAAATTTTTACGTGCTAATTCTGGTTCACTTTTTTTATTTTTTCTCGCCATGTTCCTTTTGTTGTTGTTGTTACTCCAGAATACCAGGCCGTCTTAGAACGCGGTTTCTCCAGCTGTTAAGGGGGGAGGGGTTATCACGGCCGTACCTACCCCCATGAACATGACCGCTTTTGGCTATAGGGACAGGAATCGCCCATCTGTCCCAGCTGTCCACGCGCACCCTTGCCGGGAGCAGACAAGGGGCACACGCTGTATGGATCATTTAGCACATCCCTCTCAGGCAGTGTCACCATACTCGCTACGCTCCATGCCCCGTGATTTTATATAGGTCTGTTCTTGTCCTAGCCTTTGAGAAGAACCAATCTCTCACCGTAAGGCAGCGGGTGAAGCTACCTTTGTCTAACTTATCCGTCTCGACCTGCCCGGCATGGGCGACCCTCTACGGATAGCCCATGATATAGAGAGATATTGAGAGTTAAGAAACAGATTCTCATCTCTCTGCTACACTATCGCCGGTATAGCTCTGGATATCCTCAGAGCACTCAAGCCTCCTCACCCGGTCTATAATGCCCTACGTGAAGGTGTTGTTTCGAGAGGAAGATGTATCCACATATAGGCCCACATATATGTTTACATATGTGTCCATCCACACATGAGTCCACCCACACATGAGTCCATCCACACATGAGTCCATATATGTGTCCACATATGGGTACAAATATAGGTCCACATATGTGTCCTCATATTTATCGACATATGGGTCCATATACAGGTCCACCTACATATAGTTCCACATATGCGTCCACATATGGTCCACCCACACATGAGTCCATATAAGGACCACATACGAATTGACATATGAATTTATATATGAGTTGAAAGACTATTTTTTCATATTTCGAATTTTCAATTTTTCGAAGTTTCGAATGTTATGGTCCGTATTATGGTCCACCCACACATGAGTCCATATAAGGACCACATACGAATTGACATATGAATTCATATGTGAGTTAAAAGACTATTTTTTCATATTTCGAATTTTCAATTTTTCGAAGTTTCAAAGATTCGAATTCTTATTTATTGGTTTTTCTGAATTTCCAAATATTGGAACGTCTTAACTTTTGAATTTGCATTTATTCTAATGTTCGAATTTTTTAATTTTCAAATCTTATAGAAAGGCGTTTTATCATAATCCTATGCGCAGCAATTAATATATTAATAAAAAAGCAAGTTCTTAAACAATGACATTGTTAATTAAAATTTTTTACTTCTAATTTTAAACTAGTTGAATTTAATATTTAATGATCAAAACAGTCAAAATGAGTTTTATTTGTATAAAGCATTCATAGAAAATGAAAAAACTCCGCCAAGTACAAAGCTTAATCTCATAAAAAAAAACACAAGTAAGAAATACCAACTACTACATGAGAAAATAATATTCAGTTTTGTTAGTTCTAATTATTATTCTTAGTAAAAAACATAACACAATAATTTGTTTATTAGTAACCGAACTATTGATTTTGATTAAACCACCAATTGGTGGTTTGATTTCCATCAAACCACCAATTTCGTTAGCTGTATTAGGTTTTCGTTGTTTTCTTTTTTTTCTTAGTCTAATTAGCATCAAATCTTTAAATACTTGGCTGTGACTATATTAATAAACTCACAGTCAAGTATTTGAAGATTTGATGCTAATGAGACTAAGGAAACTTAAATAACTAAAAAAACTAAGAAAAACTAATACAGCTAACGTCGTTTGATTGAAACTAACAAAATCAAAGTTAGGTTACTAATAAACAAATTATTATGCCTTATTTTTAACTAAGAATAATCATTAGAACTAACAAAACTAAATTTCATTTCGCATGTAGTACTTGGCGTTTCTTATTTGTGCTCTTTCTATGACATTAAGCTTTGTACTTGGCGCAATTTTTTCATTTTCAATGAATGTTTTATACAAGTACAAATCATTTTGTATTACTAAATGTTAAATGCAACTATTAGATTAATTTAACTAATATTTTTTAGGCTAATTTTATTCTGTGCACGTAAAGAATATGAAACACTCTAATGGAGCAACTCACTTAATCTACTTTGATTCGCCTTTAAATCAATGTCCACACGTTCAGTCAATTATACACTGGTCGCAAAAAAAACGAATCACTTTTTTCATCCCAAAAATTGCTAACTTTCAAAAGACTGTAACTTTCTCAAAAATCATCTAAAATTAACTTTTTTTTTAAATTAAAGGTTAAAAGTTACCATTTTGGTAACTTTTAACAGTTAGCAATTAAAAAAACATGTTTTTTCACTAATTTCTGTCATTTTCATTGTGTTTATGTATGTGTATGTGTGTTTATCTGTGTTTAATTAACCAATATTGTGTGAATGAACCAAATTTTTTTATTTCAATACAAAAAAACAAGTTTTTTTAGCAATTTTTGTAGAAAAATGCTAATCAAGTTCATGCATTAAAAAAAAGTCTTATTTTTCATTGATTTTCAAATAAGTTAGAGCCATTTGAAAATGGTAATTTTTTACTTAAAAGTGATGCGTTTTCTTTTGTGAGCAGACATAAAAACACACAAGCATACATAAACACACATGAACTCGTACAAAAAGTCATAAAAACAATTTAACATACAGTAATCCTAGGTAAAAATGTCACAAATTGATTAAAAAACATGTTTTTTCAATCAACTGTAATATCGTTAAATTTCATCCAAAATTAACTTTCTTTTTTTTTAATATGTTCAGAATGAACCATATTTTTTTATTTTGAATCGAAATCAATAGCTTTATTTGGCGAATCTTGCAGAAAAATGCAGTTAAAGTTGATGCATTTTTTGCATTTTTTTTGTTATGTTTACAGGGCTAAAACGTAAAAAAATGTCACGTGTAACAAAACATGCCCTTCACATATCGAAAGAGGAAGAATTCACCTTTAATTTAAAAAAAAGTTAATTTTCGATGATTTTTAAGAAAGTTACAGTTTTTTGAAAATTAGCAATTTTTGGAATGAAAAAAGTGATGCGTTTTTTTTGCGACCAGTGTATTTAAACGTTGATATTCTGTCAGTGCATATACATATATATATATTTAATAGAATTTTAGTAGACTTTTCCTCAAATAAGTTTTTACTGTCTCTTTTACAAGGTGCAGACTGAGCAGATTTGATTTTTAACGAAAATATTTATAAATTTCTTTTTCTTTTTAGTAAGGTTTTTTATTTGCATACCTATAAATAAATGAAGAGGATTTTTATTAAAAATATCAAAGATTAAAGTATAGAGTTTTAAATATTAGAAACATTATTGTTTTTAGGACTGAAAATAATTTTTTATTGGGAAATTAATTAAATAATTTGAATCACTTGTTTAACTTTTTGGTTTAACATACCGAATTATCCGATGCATAATAATTCCAAATAATTGTTGATGTAAATGCCGTTGACCGTGCATCTACAGGTTTTAAAAATCATCTGAAATTAAAAAAAAAACGAAAATTCTACTTTTAATCTAATTTTCTTTAAACAACACTTTCTTCTGACGTTCTCCAAATTGTGCGAATTTTGAATTGTAAAAACTCTACGCTTAACGATAGGTATGTATGTCTTCTTGAAGTAAACTTTTCGTTTTTTTAATTTCAGATGATTTGTGCCAACTGTAGGTGCACCCAGCCACCAACATACACACAAAATTTCTTGGACACTTCAATAGACCTTGCACGCGAATGGTGATTCTAAATGCGAGTTGAAACCGTTCTATCATTTTAGGCCTTTTGCTAGTCCATGCTGGGCGCACGGCGCACCGAAAATATGCGCGCTTACGGCTGAAACTGTGGGCTGTCTGCGAGCCTGCAGTTTTGGCGGCCAACAATCTCACACCGCGGTTTACGTGCAAAATAAAGTGCTTATATTTCCTCGTTCAAGAAACTTAGAGTTTCAAGATAAAAAAACGTATCTTGAAACTGTATGAAAATTGCAACAGAAAATCTATACACATTATATGGAAATTCATATAAGTTCATATATGAATCTACTCAATTTATTATAAAAATGGACAAAAAGATTCCTTGACATGAATCATTATAAATCATTAAATTTAGAATAATCATTTATAATTTGTAAATAATTGTATCCCAATTAAACTCTTTTTCATGTTTAATTAACGTTTCGAAATAATTATTATTTATTATCTTTATTATTATATATAATACCCCAAAAACAATGACATTGTAAGGGATTACGCCAAGATTACACAGAAACCCTTCCTCCCCAAAAAGTATATATATATAAACAATTTCCCCCAAAAAAGTATTTTATTTTTCGCATGAAACTCCCA
>JABFPJ010005023.1:0-12760 GCA_022817425.1 Gryon sp. ZL-2020
AGTGCATTTAAACAAAAATGACATTACACTTTCGAAAGTGTAACTTCATTTCTTCAAAAGTGTTGATTTTAACACCAAATTCTTTAACACTTTACACTTTTGTCATTAACACTTCTGATTTAATACAATGCAAATATGTTTATTTTCCCAAATGAATAAAATGTTTGTTCTTTCCTTAAGTCAGTTATTTCACCCCAATGTCACCGTAATATGAACCCAACATGGTTTCCCGTTATTTTTAAAAATGATCAGAGTGGCCATGTGACAATCCGAATAGGACCAAAGCACTGATTTTGCCAACCCATTTAGTTTATCCTAGAGGCTTTACATTAAAAAAAGTTAATTTAATGAAAATGATTTCTTGTATGTTAATTCTAAAAATCATTTAATTTTCTGGTGGTTAAATATATAAATTTCATAGGGAAGCAACATATCTGATAACAGCCAATTGTGGAAGATTTGAGTCTACACAAGGGGAAAATTAATCTGTTGTGTTTACTTTGTCAAACTTGTAAGGTTTATTTTGTGAAAGATAGACAACATAAACAAAAAATATTGACGAAGATACAATTAGAAGTCACGTGACCTCTCTTGCATCTTTATTTAATTTTTGTCCTTAAATGTTTTGTTCTTTTTACAAAGTAAACCCTAATAATTTGTCAAATTAATCACAACTTGTTATTTTCTCTTTTGCATCTAATCTATATCAAAGTATAGACTGTATTTTTAATGGAATACAATTTTTAATAACACCAACAAAATCAAATCCCTCATTAATCAATCAAATATCATAATAATCACATATCGTATTCTACTAGTTCTACTAATATATAAATTTCAATCTATGTTTGTTTGTTTGTGTGTTTGTCTATCTGTTACCTCATCACGCATAAACAACTGAACCATTTTAATTGAAATTTTAATGGTATACTGTGTGATTTAAGGTGAATTTAATAGGCTATAAAAATTAGCATTATTTTATAAAATTGTTAGGAAAACAATTTTTTGTGTCAAAAAGGGTAAATCGTAGCAGGCGGGTTTATAGGAGGGTCTTAGAGGTATAGCTTAAAGTGAAGCTAGGAGTTACAGACGGCCATAGAAGGTACCATAGAGTTTCGTGCGGGCGAAGCCAGCGATTCAGCTAATATATATGAAAACTGAATTAACAAACTTATTAAAGTATGGAAAAAAAATTTGGTTAGTAGTAATATGAAAAAAAGATTTATAAACTTAGGAGAACTTTTTTGGTTTGACTAAGTTTGTAAAATATGTCTGTTGTTAAATTTAGTCAATATTATAAAATACACAATTGTAATATCACATATTATAAAATATTAATTAATTACCAAAAAATCAAAAACCAAATTAAAAAAAAATAATCTTGTGAATTGTAGACTAAGTCTGAGCATTTCATACAAACTTGTCTTAATGTTTACCTAAAAAGTTATTGGCACGAAACATTTCTAACCGTGATTTTACGATCAAAGTTATGCTTCGTCCGGAAGAGTGAATAGAATTTTTCGAAAGGTCGTGGAGGTAAAATCAAATAAAACGTTGAAAAAGAATGGCCTTAACAAGAAATAAATACGAACTTGAAGGAAATTAAAAAAGTTTATGCTAAACTGCCTCATTCGTAGGTTTCCGAGCGTTCAAGTTTTTTACACTTTATCGGAATTTCGTACATATACAAGATACGTCGGTTGTTGAAAAATTGCACGTGCGTTTTCTTTTATGGCGATGAATGTTGTAGCCTGAGTCAATGTCATAACTTGCTGCAATTATTACGACGTTTCATTCTGGTTTAGTTCGCTTTCGATATGAAATGCAATAACTTTTATAAATAAGCTTCCTGTAGTTGAAAAGCACAAAGTGCAGCGCTATTTTTATGTTTGTTTTTGATTTCTCGGAAAACTAAACTGATCTACAAATTCTGCACGATTTATCTAAATAAGATGGTGAATGCTCCTTTCTATTTCTTGTATTAATTTGATCGTAAAAGGAAGTATCAACAAATTATTAAGACCGTCACTTTTATCACATAGTTAATATTAAAATGACTTCTTTTGAAACGTGGAGAAATTGAAATTAGAAGTTTATACTAGAATGTATTTCTTTTTCTTTATAAAATAAAGTACAATAATTTGCGTTCATTGTCTACATACACAAAGATTAAAGTGTATTTCATATAGCAAAGTTTGAAAAGGAATAAAATTGATCATAAAATGTTCGTTTAATTATAACTCTTAGGAATGAATTAGCGCTTTGGAAACAAAAGTCAGGCCAAGTTCGCAGTAAGCGGCTGCAAATTTTGTCTGAGCAAAGCAGACACGATCCACTGCTATTACTGCCGACGAGGTTGGGCAGGTTGGACAGGTTGTTCAGCATTGCCTGCAAACTTGTGGCTGTCATGAGGTTGCTATCACTTGCTCGCGCACGCCCTTTACTTGTAATTTTCGTATGCCACATAGAGCATGAGCTAGTTACATACTTTCACGATTTTGCAGATTTTCGTTAAACGTTCACGCCCACCACTACTGTAACATGTCAAAGAAATTCGACATCACGATTCCTTGTCGAAAGCATCCTTTAGAGCAAATGATTCTTAATATTGAAATCTAACTGTCAGAACATACTTTGCGAAGCAAATATTCAAATTGCAGTGCAATTTTTTTGATATATATATTTCTATGTATATTTTTTATTTCTTATTAAAGTATGTTAAAGTATATCTGTGTCAATTTTTTAAATTATTCCTATTACAGGTTTTCTTTAGTTTCAATTTATTCTACAGGAATAATTACAATACATTTTTCATTCTTTATATTTCATTGTGAAGAAAACACAAATAATTGAAATAAAATTAGGTACTTTGTGTATGTATTCTTAAATTAAAACAATTGTCGTGATTAATTATTAAATTGTGTACATTTTTAAGTTATACATTTTTAGACCATACATTTTTAAAAATTTCATCTACATGCTGGATTAATATTAGTATTTAAAGTTGCATTCATTATTGCAATTAATACTTTTTATCTCATTATATAGTAATTTTATCGCATATTGGAAATCGATTAAATCACTGAATATACAACAGTAATAAGTTTATAATAAATTGTAATACGTAGTCACATAATTGTGTGCACATAATTGTATTAGAGCCACACAAATTATTTTGTTGTTACATAGTTTTACATAGAAACTGCGTTTCTCACTTAAAATTAACGTAACTTGGATGATGAAAAAGCAACATTATTGTTTAAATCTAAAATAATAATTATTCTCCTTGACACTAAACAATATTAATTATACAAAATCAATTAGATTAAATCAACTTATTTTAATGATATTAGTGATTAATATTTGCAATAGTAAATTATAATTTTGGTATAGTATTTGAGTCAAAATTACTCGTAGACTGATCATTTTCTAATTTTTTACCCATAAAGAAATGTTGATATTAAGCCAGTGGTGACAAATGGCCGAAGTCTGGCACAGTACTGGTAAACAATGGTTGGCAAAATGTACTGTCTCGATACATATTTGCCGCATAAATATACTGTCCCGATGGTAGGGCCAACGGTTGTCTATGAATGAATGACATTCGTTGGCAGAATACTGGCACAGTACTCGTTCATATAGTTAACATTTGTTTAAAATAAAATTTCAATGTCTAAAAACTGTATAAGATAAATGTTAATTAAGTTATTTTTTTACATTAAGAGTTAAATATATTGCAAATACTAAAGAAGTTAAAAACAGCTATTACGTCATTATCAAGACTATTTAATTTCAACCACAGGCCCAGTACTGGCTCAGTACTGGCTCTGGCCTAGAGCAAACCTTCAGCATGTGTTTTAGATAGAATAATTTCGAAGGCACCGTAGACCAGTGGTAAAGTACGAGACTAGTATCCCGAAGGACCGAAGTTCAATTCTCATAAGAAAATTTATAAAAATATAATTTGCAATTTTAACAAGTAAAAAATTAATAGTAATATTAATTTGATACAGAAAAAAAACAAATACGAACTAAAGATAGAATATATTTATTTTTTATTAATGAAAATTAATTGCAAAAAACCACTGGCAGTCAGTACTGGACCAGTACAGACACAGTACTAATTGCCAGACGTTGATATCTGTGAAGTGCCAGAGTATATTGGTGTTTCATCTCAGTGCTGGCTCGTACTCCATTTACAAAGGTCACCCAATGGTGACTAGTAAAGTGCCATTGCTCAGCCATTCGACAATTTCTATTTGGGTAAATACACGTTTCATTCGAAATATCACGCATTTTCCTCTGATTAAAAATTTCATGAATATATATACTTGTACAATGTTTTTAAGATTCAGAAAGTTTATTAATATTCAGAAAAGTAAATATCATTTATAGATGTTTTATAGTTTCTATGAAACAAGTATTTTGTAATAAAATATTTCGGGACTATAAAATTGTTTTCCTTGTGAGGGTGTTGCAGTTATCTAGTTCTCAGTGAGGACTAGATTGCAACACCCAGATATAGTAGAACCTGAATAAGTGAGAATTTCTCACTTATTCAAGTTTTATTATATATTCTATCAAAGACGTAACTATTCGTGTATATTTACTGCAAATGATTTTAAAGACAATTCCAAAATTCAAATACAAGCTTCACTTTGCAGATAAAAAAATATATGGGTCATTCCATATGAAAGTTAAAGGTGAATTTGAAAATTAATGTAAACTATTTTTTTATGATTTTATATCGAAAATAAATCGACACGTATTTTGGCGTTTTTCATTTTGACAAGTATTTTTTGAGTTATGATTTTTTGAAATTATGAGCAATAACATCCTTTATTTAAACATATTTTAGCAGCTAGTATCATAATGTAGTAAACAAATGTCGTAGTAAGCATTTTCTAACTAAAATTTCCTCTACTTTTCGAATATCGATAAAAAAATTAGAAATTATTTAATTATAACCTGAAAATTTGCATTTTTCAAAAGAAAAATATATATAACTCAATACCTATTTTGGGACACCCCTGTATAGCTACGTTTAGTTAATAATAAAAAATTTAAATAACTATATATTTCTTATTTCTAATTATAGTTTAGTTTAGTTTCTAATTATGGTAAGTTTAGTTTTCGATATAATTAGAAATAACAAATATATACTTATTTAAATTTTGTATTATTAACTAAACGTAGCTATATAGCGTTCAGTTTCAAGCGCTGCGCTCGGTGCGAAGCTTCAAGCGCTCGCTATGAGTTTTTTTTATAACTTTGAAACGATCAAAGATACCATTTTGAAACGAAGTTCATTTTCTTCGTCATTATGAACTTAAAATATGAACAAAAATATATATATCTTAAAAAATGCATGATTTATTTTTCTGATTTTTGGACCAATTAAAGAGTTCACAATGACGAAGAAAATTAACTTTGTTTCAAAATGGTATCTTTGATCGTTTCAAAGTTATAAACAAAAACTCATGCCGAGCGCATGAAGCTTCGCACCGAGCGCAGCGCTTGAAACTAAACGCTATACAGGGTTTCCCAAAATAGGTATTAAATATTTTGCCAGCGTATTCTACATACAAAAATAATACAAAAATTTTATATAAAACTTTTGTTTCGATGCAATAATTTTGAGTATAGAGCGTACAAAATTAAAACATCAACATTCAGCGCCTATGTATTCGCAAGACCTTACTTATTCTTTTCAAAACTTTTCATAACTTAAAGTTCTATTCTGTATCATTGTTTATGTTTAAATACTGTAAAAATACTCTCTTTTTTACATTATTATGTATAATATTTTATATACATTGATTATTTTAAGTTCAAAGGTTCAGATAATAAAATTCGTTAACAAATTCTAATATTCAATTTTTTACCATTTTATGGATTAAAACTCTTATTAAAAATTGTACAATTGGACATTAATATTTTTTTATTTGAAAACTTCAAATTCAGATCATTTTGGATTAATTATTTTTTTTTAATTTATTATTTTTTATTGATTAAATTATTCAAATAATATGACTTTAATTAATAATAAAATAATCAACATAAGAAATTGTCAAAAAAATGTAAAATTTTTATAGAACTATTAAATAACTTGTTTTAATGGTTAAACACATTTGAAGGATCAAAATGTGTAAGAAAATAACATTCTATAACTTGTTGAAATGAATTGTTAATTATGAAGAACGTATTATTTTAATAATAGCTTAATTTTAATCTTAAAAATGCTATTGAACATTAGTCATTATGAGTCCGAAATTAGTAACAGATGTTACTAAAAATACCCAATAAAGAAATATTTATTTCCAATTGTACATTTTAATAATAGTTTTAATCTATAAAATGGTAAAAAATTGATTATTACAATTTTTTTAACGAATTTTTTTATCTGAATGTTTGAACTTAAAATAATCAATCTACATAAAATATATAAAAATGTAAATAGAGAGTATTTTTACAGTATTTAAACGTAATGAATAGTGCAGAATAGAACTTTAAGTTATGAAAAGTTTGGAAAAGAATAATTAAGGTCTTGCAGATACATAGGCGCTGAATGTTGATGTTTTTATTTTGAACGCTCTATACTCAGAATTATTGCATCGAAACAACAAATTTTATATAACATTTTTGTCTTATTTTTGTATGTAGAATACGCTGGCAAAATATTTTTACCGATTTTGGGACATCCTGTATAGCTACGTTTAGTTAATAATACAAAATCTAAATAACTATATATTTTGTATTTCTAATTATAGTTTAGTTTAGTTTCTAAGTATGGTAAGTTGAGTTTTCGATATAATTAGAAATAAAAAATTTATAGTTATTTAAATTTTGTATTATTAACTAAACGTAGCTATACAGCGTTCTGTTTCAAGCGCTGCGCTCGGTGCGAAGCTTCACGCGCTAGGCATGAATTTTGTTTATAACTTTGAAGCGATCAAAGATACCATTTTGAAACAAAGTTAATTTTCTTCGTCATTGTGAACTCTTTAATTGGTCCAAAAATCAGAAAAATAAATCATGCATTTTTTAAGATATATATATTTTTGTTTAAAAAATGCAAATTTCCAGTTTATAATTAAATTATTTCTAATTTGTTATCGCTATTCGAAAAGTAGAGGAAATTTTAGTTAGAAAATGCTTACTACGACATTTTTTTTATTATGATACTAACTGTTAAAATATGTTTAAATAAAAGATGTCAGCTTATTGCTCATAATTTCAAAAAATCATAACTAAAAAAAATTGTCAAAAGGAAAAACGCCAAAATACGTGTCGATTTATATTCGATATAAAATCATAAAAAAAATATTTTACATTAATTTTCAGATTCACCTCTAACTTTCATATGGAATAACCCATATACCCGCGTAAAAAAATGAAAGCATGGCACAGGAGCGCGAGCCAAGCTCCTGCCTTATTATTGCCGTGGTATTGCCATGCTGTTGCCATTTACAAACTTGGAAAAAATATGGCAACAGCATGGCAAAAGCACGGCAATAGTAAGGCAAGAGATTGGCTCGCGCTCCTAGGCCATTCTTATGCCTTATTTGTGCCTGATTCTTTTTTTTACGCGGGTACATAATTTAAGCTTCTTAATCTTCCTACAATTTTCCATAAGATGATTATCTATCAATACCTTGAAGCAAGATTATGCGAATGCTATGCTAGAAGATAAACAATAATTGACTAAATAATGTTTTTAATTTTATTCTGATTTATAATAAGAAATTCTGATAAATTCTGAAAGTGTATTCGATTGAATATGAATAAAAATATTAATTCACAGAGAATCGGATTTGAAATCTTGGTAAAATAAAAAAGTGTGTTTTTTTTATCATGAACATCATTACAGTGACAAGAAATTTCCACTTTTACAAACCAATATTTGAATAGCTTCAATTGTACATGTTTGATGAACAGACAATTAATTGTACTAAAACTATCCTTCAGCTGGATTTGATATGTTCGTAACCACGATGCAGACAAATCAAATCAACTGTCAAGTAATGAAATGCGCAAGTTAAAGAAAATGCGTAGGCGAATAACAAGAGCATCGGTAGAAAAATAAACACACACGCATGACACGCGAGCTCTCAGGACGGAATAGACATCCAAAGGGTGGGTTATGCGCGGGCGCGGCTTTGCGGGTCAGAGTGCGCTGGGTATATAACCGGGCGGATGCCGTCATCCTTTAGTCTTGCGTTAATCGTCGCTGCGACGACTCTTTTTTATTTTTCGCGTTCGTTCAAATTGTTCGCGATCGAGGGATGATCATCGATCGTTAATTGTCCGCAATAAGCAGTTACATTCCATTCTATGTGACCGAATGACTTAAAACTTGTTAATACGTGGCAAAGCCACAGGTCATCAGGCAACAGTAACCGCGATGAAAACTTATCGAAAGTTTGTAAAGAACTGCTGTCGATTACTTTCACAATTATAATCGCACAACCGACCGCAAATGGTACCAAGTTTAATTATCAAACTTTTAGGGGGTAGGGTACAATTTAGGCACATCAAAATAAACAAAACTAAATATTCCTGAAAAAATTGAATAACATTTTAGTCGTTTAGTTTTTGCCAATTTGTTGGGATCAATGACTCGCAAAAATCAATTGGCTAAGTGAGGTCAAAGGTTGTCTTGTTTGATTCGTCCGAGTGTTTGAATGGTTCGGTAATATCTTGAGTGTAGTGGTTTCCGTTGTGTTGTATGGTCCGAGTGTCGATGAGCAGAAAGTTCACGCGTCTTGGTTGCGATAAATAATGAACTGGGGTGTGTCATTAATTGAATTTTCATCGGTAAATGAATTGTCGGAGCTTAACGAAGACACGGATCGAATTGTACGACTGCAGTTCCGGTGTGTGTACCTGTGATGCCTGATGCAGATTGTTCCGGCAGAAGTCGTGAGTCCAACAGCGGTGTGGTGGACTATAAAGTTTGGCGAACAGGATCATCGTAGGCGTGAAAGATGAGACGACGCAACAACGGATACAACCACACCGGTGGTTGTTATTATCAGATTGGCCGGAAGCGTGGTGCGTCCACTACTGAATGCACCGAGAACAGCGAGCCCCCGGGCTGGTGTATCTATGTGGCCGTTTTGTTGGTCGCACTTGGCTGCTATATGAACGCCCTTGGTGGCGACTTTGTTCACGATGATATACCGGCAATTGTTCGTAATAAAGATGTCCTGGCGCAAAATAATTTGGCCAAAATTTTACATGACGACTTCTGGGGTACACCCATGTATGACGTCAACAGCCATAAAAGTTATCGGCCTCTAACCGTTTTCACTTTTAGGTGAGTTTGTGATTATAATACGATTATGTGACAGATGTATTGTTCAGTCGTTAGTCATTTATTTTGACTAGCTTTTTGAAATGATGATAGTATAGATGTATGTTACATCTAATTAGAAGTTAATTATGATCCATTAACGATCGGCATGTATGAGTTGTAATATTTAGGGATTTTTGATAAAATAGTTTAGGTAGACGTCGCTTCTGTATAAGTCAAAGTAATTTATTCTTACTGATCAGACGTTAGATAAGATTTGTAATAACTGTGGATTTTATAACTTAAAAATTAAAGTGACGAAAACGGATGGTTGACGTGATTAATTATTATTGATTACCATCGATTTCTCTTGATCAGTTTCGAGATGAGGTTGATGTTTTAAATTGGTGTTATAGCTAAAAAGATCAAAGTGACTTAACTTAGCAGTCAAAGTGATCAATCATTATTAATGATTAATCATTTAAACTTTTTGAAAACCCGAAGCACTGCTTCGTGATAATTCATAAAATTTTGCAAAACGCAATAATGATATTATTTCTTTTGCCAAATTGCGATATTGATTTGATATATTTCAAATGTTAGTAACCCATTCATTAATTATTGATGCTGATAATGAAATTGAAGAAATTAAATTTGATGAGATAGAACAATACTTGCAATAGGACATTAAAAAATATAAATCGATATAACATAGCTCAGAAATTATCAAGGTTCTGGACCTTGTTTGTAATGTTCTGATCAGTTTGTGATGAAGACTTAATGATGTTGACCTTCTTAGTAGGAAATATCGCTTAATGTAATTTGCAATTTCAAGCAATACAATTAAGGAAATAGTTGCAGTCAAAATTAGTAATTGCTTCTAAGGAACAATTATTATACTAAAGAAAACAAACAAAAGAATTCATTTTAAAATCATTGTAATATAAAGCATGTCAGATATACGACCAAGTCTAACGTTGGAATTGCTGTATTAATACCAAGTAAATAGAAACAAAAATATTAGGGTAAATTTTATCTAATTTGTTTATAGCGTAAATGCACCTCATACATTATATTTATGAGGTGAATTTACAAAACGCTGTTTTATACAATGATTTATGTTGCATTCTTTAGCTCGGGTGCTTTTTTTCACATTTTTTACTTTTTGATATTATTATAATAACATATATTTTTATGCAAACGTAATTCAATTCGCGCGGAAATTTTAAAAATATATATTAAATTTTGCAAAAAATAATAACAAACATTACTTTTAATACGATTAATAAGATTTATGATGTATTTGTCATAAATAAATTGTGATCACAGTTTACAAACGTTCTCTGCATTTACTTTGCTGCACGAACACATTTTGAATATTGTGTAATACATATATTTAAACGTATTTTGTTTATTTAACTTATTGAACATTAAAGTACTATTTTTATTACTAGTGTTGATAGTTTACAAACTTTCCATTCACTTACAAGGTTTCTTTTGAGCTGTACTGTTATAGTAACTTCTTTATATAAATGTAAGATTGAATTTTATAATAATATAAAGTACTAGAACTAGAAAGTAAAATTGAAATTATATAATGTAAAATTTGAATAAAATAATATTTGTAAAAAAAAAACAAAAAAGAATTTGTGATAAAGCATTTCTTTGACGAAATGCAAAATCGTTTACTTGAATATTTAAAAACTTTTATAAAATAAATTGAACTCAATAAACAATTCTGCTTGATGTAAATATATTTCTCGAGAATGTACTTTCAGGAGAAAGAAGTTGGCGAATTTGGTTTATATGCTGCATGTCAACAAAAATACTTTTTCCTATACTTCATTGAACATTTTCATTTATTATTAACTAAAAATAAAAGACTCAATTATAACGACAATAAATAGATGCATTTTCTACTGATAACATGAAAATGTGTCTACGTCATAATAAATTATTTGTTCCATAAATTAGATCTTGGGCAATTCTATATAGATTGCTCTTTTTAGAATTCATTAGAATCAGTGTTCAGTAAGGAACAAAACACAAAGCGACTGTTTCTCCTTTTTATTTTCTTCAATTCCACAAATAATTGAATGCAAATCATCAATAAAATGTATAGATAATCTACTAAAGTGGAAAACTTTATCTTGGCATTAATCAAGATTTAAAGGATAGTCATATATCTCACTAATTTTTTTGCAAAGTGATATTTTAAAATTTATTTTTTATATTATTTTATTTTAACCGTATGATTTAAAATATATTAACGGCTGAAAAAATTTGCCCTATACCTTGATATAATTAAAACTATAACAATAAGCTATAAATATAATATAAAATAATTCCACTTAGAAAAAACTTCATAAAGTTCTACAATGCGTTATAATTAAGTTTAAAGTGCTTTTTCGCTTTAACTTTGCAAGTGAATAAAACAGCAATTAATAAGCATGAGCATGTGCTTAAAGTATATACGCCAAAAATTTGTTAAATTTGTAAAACCCAACTGACGTAATGACAAACTTTACATAATAAAATATGGTTATTGTCGATGAAATATGTCAGTGACTGTTTTTGTATTATCGATATTTTCAGACACAATAAACACTTTCTAAAAAAAGACATATATATGTATTATTATGCTTACAAGGTAATAATGTAAAATACAGATAAGTTGATATCAAAATGTATATTTATACAAATTATTTCTATTTTGTAGTTTAACATTGCAAATTATGAGAAAGAATTAAAATCAAATTTCGTTAGAATTTATATATAAAATAATTCATCTCTTTAAATGAAAGAGATAATAATAAAACATCATTATTATTGTATGAATTATACATTTAATATTCATTCGTTAATGTATTCTTTGCATAATAACAGTAATAAAAAGATGATAAAACCAATAATATTATTTTATAATTAATCATTTTCCCATCAGCTGTGAGATATAAGCTGAAATAATATTTAATTAATATTTTTTCTTGTTAATTTTGCACTGCAAAGAATTAAACTGTTCATAATTGTAAATAAATTATTATTAACAATAATCTTCTTCAATACCCGAGAGAAAAAAAATTTGATCATATTTTAATCAAAAAAAGTTTTTTTTAAGTTTTAAATGATCATTTTAAGCAATAAAAATGAGACTTATTTTGATCACATAACGATCACATAATGATCAAATAATGATCACATATTGATCGCATAATGATTATATACATTAATATAAAATTATACATTTTAGTCAATGTGATCAAAAAATGATCAAAACTAACATAAATCACATTTTATATCATTTTCCGTCAGAATGATAAATATATACTGCTTTTACTTATATTTTCATCTGAAACTGCTCAAATAAGATGAAAACAGTATAGGAAGTTTAATTATTTAATAATTCCAATAAAATTTAATTCACTTATTATGATCAATTTATGACTTATTTTAGTCAATTATTTC
>JABFPJ010005024.1:0-12758 GCA_022817425.1 Gryon sp. ZL-2020
TAATAAAACCAATTAAAAGTAAAATTCAGAATTCCTATATTTAAAAAATTATATAAAAACAATTTATTTAAAGCAAAGGTAGATTTTCAGATAGACGATGATTTACGATGAAATAGAATACGTAGAGTTGTTCAAAAATTGCTTTTTAATAAGTTCAATTTCCATTTTTTTGAATTCAATAATGACCGTAAACATTTAAAAGTTTGAAATATCTTTGGATATTTTTATTTAATTTAAAAAAGGAAGATGTTTTTTAATTTCTCATAGGTCATTAAATTATCCAAAAAAGGAAAGAAAACAATTTCCCAATACAATACAATAATGATCAACTCTTACAGCTAAATGATAACTCTCGACGTTTATCTATTGACACTTGATTTCGTCGACGAAACAAGCTGAGTGAAATGCAAAAATGTCAATGCGCTTCTTTTTATTTGTATTACAATCCAAAAACGACATGTGAAACAGATGAAAACGTCGAGAACGAAGAAATTTTGTTTCGAACCAAATGCATGCATTAATAGATTGATAGGTCACCGCATTTTTATCATCATTTTTTTGTTGTTCTCAATCGATAGAAAAAATATAATTTTCAACTTTTTGTTCCTTCTTTACTGTCTCTGTTCTGTATGTACAAGTTATAGAATAGTGCATCGCAATAGAAAAGCGGTACTCGCCTGAGAGCCGATCAACTCGTTTTCTAAAGCAGAAGCCACTCGTCGAGTGCAAGAGAGCCTCGGCAACAAAAAATTTCTACGTTTACCGAAGCTCCTTCAACAACGAGAGTCATCCGAACGTCTAATCAAAAATCATAGTTACACACGGTAGAAATGAGCTCGTCAGTGCTCAAGAGAGGACCGCTGAAACGAAGCTTAAATACGGATATTGAGGTCAAGTATCGAAGAGAGATGCCTTTTTTCTTTCTTTTTAAATCATCATACACCCGCGTTTTTTTTCGATTCGAAATTTTGTTTTTTCCCATGTTTATTCCACACACACAATCAAATGACTTGTTATTATTAAAATCTAAGGATGAGAGTTCAACTGGTCCTTTTCTATGAAAAATTGCTACATTTTGAAAACAACCTTTTGTTTGAATATTTTATAAATGAACTAATCATGAAAAACCAATGTAAAAATAATTGAATAAAATGTAACTGAATTGTAAAGTGATTTTAATTTCTCAGTAAAAAGAAAATTGATGATTTTTCATTGAAAAGACTAGTCAGGACACGAAGGAAATACATATAATTTCCGAAAATAGAGAAACTGTCTCAATCCCTCCGAAAACCATGAGTAGCAATCTTGACGAGTTCGCGTTCGAAATCCAGAACAGTGGAGCGAATTTTAAATTCGTTTCTCGTACATCTGCCCAGTTGGGCGACTTGAAGGATGAGGAGATAGTCAGAGTGGATGCCCTTCTCAAGCTCCCGAATTACGAGCTCACTCAGTATAAGAACATCATGGAGAGATTTCTAGTCTTTTACTCAACAGGAAAAGTCGAACAGGGGGACTCAGCAATGAATGCAATTTTTGACATGATAAATATTGGACGAGCCAAAACTGTGGAACTTTGGGACTCAACACACAGATCCTCAGAGACTGTATACAAAAAGTCTGAAGTTTATCCCATCGACCTAGATATTGATATGAGCAGTTTCGAGGCCACCTACTCCTATGCTTCCGGATCCTCCACTGAGGCCATGAGAGAGTATTTTGAGAGCTTTACAGACAATAGTCAGTCTGAGTTCTGTGCGTGTGTAAAGCAAAGAATGAATGGAATGACTACTGTCTCTGGATTATCCGATGATTCCCATCTTCTCTTGCAGTCGATGTCTTTCTTGGCTCTAACTTTCCTTAGAACCATTGTTAAGACTGATGTTCAGCTTCGGGATGGCTTCGCTAAAAAGAGATACGTTCAAAACTTCCGAACTATTGGAGGTTGGGGTGGGGATCGAGTCTACCATCCTCCTTGCAAGAAAGCATGTGGGATTGCAGTTCTCGAAATAAACCGGGAAAACGTCTCTGCTACCAAACTATTCACCAAGGTTGTCGCGGCGTTCGTGCAAGAGATGAGAGTGCCAACTATCACAACGGGTGGTTCTCGGGAGATGTTCCCTGTAACTGGTAGTCAAACTGTCAGACCGAGATGCTCCTTCCTCAGTTCTACGGTACTAACTCACACCTCGCGCAATGGACTTGGATTCATTAACATGGTCCAAGCAGCATCAATTGCGTGCAACGTCTCTTGGGATGAGATCGCTAACATCTCATTATTTAGCACAACCAAAGCATCGTGGAAGGCCATGTTGCGATTCACCTTGGAATATAATGACTCTAACAACGCTCAATATGGATACAATTGGGCGAGAGTCATCAATGATGGTTACCTTAGGGAGTTCAGTGCAAAAGAGAACCTGTTCACCTGTGCCATCTTAGCAGGCATCATCGAACAGAGCACGGGGACGGGAATATGGGAGGCCCAGTGGTGTGCGGGAAATCGAGCTGCTTTGGAGAAGTGGGGAGCCGTCGGAAGAGCCGTGTTTGACGCTCTTTACAAAGATCCCCTGGAAACAGAGGCCAGTTCAAGAACCAGAGCCATCGTGGAACGAGCTGAACGTGCGGGAATGATGTCGAGCTCAAGAATTATAGTGGACGTTGCACCTCCTGCTAGCGCTTGGTCTATAGACCCGTCCAGCAAAGCAGGACCATCAGGAAACGTTGCGCGAGAAATCTAAAGATGAGGATTTCACAGTATCATAGAGCTGACCAAAAGCTCGAAATACAGAGAATCAAGGTAATAGAGACTAGTCAGGACACAGAAACTTTTACATTTTATCATAACTATGGCAGTGAATTCAATTTGAAAATGAGTGATTCGGTCAGCGGGAAGATGTAATAAAGTCAGATTATGCAACTAATCGCTTGGCAGTGGTCCAGACAGACAATTTTTTCACCTCGGATGTAAGAACCTTTAGAAGTATCTCGAAATTCATATTTGCTTTCAATCTACTATTTGATTTTCACATCTAATTGTTGATACACAATTTTCATTTATTATTTATACTGTTCTGATTTTCCAATTTACAGAAGAATCACAATTTTTGCTGTATTTAGTTATTTATATATATAAAGTATTTAACTTGTATATTACAAAATAATTGTTTAATTGAATAAAAGCAATTTGTTTAAAATTGTTTCATTTTAGGTATTCTTTGAATGAAATAAACTAAAGTCTATGAAAGCGATGTTTAGACTTAATTTTAATATGTAATTAATTAAGCTGCTCTAGTATGTATCAAAGTGAATATAATTGAATATTCAAAAACCTAGTTGTCAGTCTAATCTAATTTTCAAATGATTGATCAAATTCATCTGGAAGACTATTTGAAATATCATTTCGATTATTATAGTAGGAATGCAAATTGAGTATCGGAATCAAAATACTGCGGTAAAGCGAAAAATATAAAATTAATATACAATTCAAATAAATCAATAATTATTTGTAATTATAATTTATGTATAAATAATTTATATAAATACATTTTGAATATACATCGTATATTATCGTAATATTCAATAGTCATTATTTATATATTCATTATATATTTTAAAACATACCCTTTTTTACATTTTTCGATTTACCATAATGTTATAATATCTATACATAAGTTTACGTCACTTTTTAGGAAATGTTTTGTAATCCTATATTTTGTTCGAGTTAGTTCATTAGTTACAACTGATTGTTTAAATTCAAGTATAAAAATAGTGAAACAATGTTTATCATTATATTAGCATATAGAGCATTGAATAAAATATATTTTCCTATTCTTCAGTTTTCAGTTTATCATTTCATGTTAATCTTTTGTTTTTCATATTGCTTGTACATATATTACATTGAAATTGTTGTTACGGTGGAGATGAGGATGACAGCAATCGTGTTATAATTGAACTCTAATCGATCCACGCAGAACTACAAATAATTAATGAAAATGTGTGCAGGCAACTCTAACAAAAAAGATTGAAATTTGATCTAATTCGAAAAGAGAAAAGTTTCTTCTTTTTTTTTCTCTCTAACTCTCTTTCGTTCTTTTTGAAAAGGACCAAATAATTATCGTTGCACAAAAAGGTCTTTTCTCCTCAAGTCTCTCGTTTGAATTTGTCTTAACCACATACATACTTTAAAGATTACACAAACGCACTCAAATACGTCAATCTTGCCTCTCGTTCAGAATATAAAATACAGAATAATATATATTCGCTATAATACATGTTTTTCGATATATAAAAAACAAATTTTTTATATATATATTCGCTTTACCACTTTTTGCAATAATTATAATATTGTTAATATACATATATATATTTATGAGTACTATATATATGTATATGTCGATTTATTTACACAGGTATACACGCTCCGCCTTATACTCAACGTCGGTTTCAATGAACATTGAATCTGTCTTGACTTTTCTTTGCTTTCGTTTGATTCGTGGTTTTGTTCGTCCATTCGTTCACATCCGTTCTTTATAATCACATTACGTCTATTGTACATTGTCACGTTTTTCGAAATTGTCGAACTACGCGTGAAGTGCGGTCATAATGGGTTGTTTCGCGATCGCTTTTAGGATAATCGTTAGTTTCTTATTAATGTTTGTTCTTGTTTTCTAATAATTAAATTCAAAATTGGCAAATTAAATATTTATACTTAAGCTATTTCATAGTTATTTTCTTCTAAAAACATTTTCAAATTCAGACTAAACAGTCAAAATGTTAAAGCTATTAAAAAAATGATTAAAATAAATGTCTTGTTTAAAAGAATAATAAAAATAGTTCAGAAATAGAAACAAAAGATTGGCAGACAAAAAATGATTAAAAATTGGCAATTATTAGTGCGTTATATTACGTTTTCATGTATCTCTAAATCAAAAGTAATTATACGAAAGTATAATGTAAAAAAATGCTTTACTCTTAAAAGTAAAATAATGTTGCATAAAGTATAAATGCACAATTATATACAAAAAATGGCGATCATAATAGCCACACTTGACTTTTTTTTAAATCATTAATTAAAATTTTGATACATTAAATAAAATCAAAAAATGGCATGTTATGAATCGATTTAAAAAGAACGTGTTTTGTCGATAAAGAATATAAGCCGCAACGAATAGAAAACATCACAAAAATTGGCAATGTAATCGTACTAATATTAAAGATCAGCCTTCATTGTGAATTATGGAGTGCCATAATTGCTTGAATGTTCATTGTGGAAAATGATTTGTTCATAATAGCAATAATATTAAAAATAATAATTATTAATAATAATAATTAAAAAATGCCATAAGTGTTTGTTCGTTGTCGTTTGATGGTCGAGATATGACGTGCGCGCGGAGCGAAAATACAAACGCAACATTTTTTATTTGTTAGTTTAAAATGACAATGAAATATTGTGACACGAGCAATAACAAATACTGCTAAATCTCCAACGACAAGACGAGAATGGAGATAATAATTATCGGGGCTTTTTTGTTACTTCTTTGGTCCGTCACGATTAAAATGTCGTAACCCACGATCATTTTAAATTTAAAACTCATAAAACCATCCACTTGAACGGACATCATTTATACCTCGCAATATATCTTTAACTTACTTTGTTCTTAATTATCGTCGACATTAATATTATCAATCATAATAATATTAATATAATATAATCAATACAATATAATCAATATAATTAATATAATATAATAGTAATAGCAATAATAATGCAACTGTATCGAGCATCATTAAATAAAGAAATACAGTAAAACTTATGACGAAGCCACTTATTGATTTACTATTTTACTAAAAAAAATTCAGTTACAAAGTCGATTTCTTCAAAAGTTTTGCTGTATTATATTAAATATAGTATTTGTGTTGAAAAACAATTTGTCAATGATTTTTCGTCAAATGCAAGTTTTGCTTGTTTTTCAGCACAATTTTTCAACATATGAATTTGATAATCGACAAAACTCGACATCAAAACAATTGCCTAGTAACAAAAATACATATCAATAACGCAGTGTCTTGAATTATTCTATAATAGTACAGAGATCAAACCAGTTGTGTGTGATGTTTTCGTTAAAGCAACGTTGGCTCCCGCAGTGGAGAACACACAGTGTACACTCGCAGGGCCAATGAGCCAAGAAATAAAAACGTGATGTTTTGGTGATGCTGTAAGACCGTTGGTTACTTCACTTCAATGGCACCACTAGACATTATTCATACCACTTGTTTTCTTTCTTTTTTATTACAATCTATAATATTTGTATTGATTCAATTATCTATAATTATAATAATTATAATAATAATGATAAAAAGTTGATTCGTTACGCTCTTAAACAAATAGAACCACAAAGTAAGGTATGCTATTAATTTCCAAGTTCTAACGTTCATACGAAAATATTCTCGTCGCTTAACATCATATGTTTAGCATTTGTACAATGAAAAATGCAAAGTACATTGCATGTACTTTGCATTTTTATAATAATATCATCGTTTATAATAATATCATCGATATTGTTCATTAACAATATCAATATCACAAAATTCAAGTGTACGTAAAAAGTATATACAATTCAACTTAATCATTGTTTAAATATCAAATTCAAATTCATCGATCACGCGTGTGTGAATGAAGAAGTTGTTTCTTTCATTCTGTCATCTTTTTTTTGTTGCTGTTATCTGTCCTTTGTACAGCTATTCGCAAAACAATAATTTATACCTTACTTTATACGATAAATTCATTAAAAATATACAAACATTTGACATTACATTTCTCGCTTAGAAATGAAACAATCAAAGAAAAGAAATGCAGACAAAACGGGAGTCTCGGTTAGAATGCATAGTAGCCTTAAATAAGAACCGATTGAATAATCGAAAATCGAAAATTCACAAGTCAAACAATCGATAGAAACACAATCTACCTTTGTAATGTCACGTAGAACTATGAATCGCCATAACAAACGTATATCCTAGATCCCATTCGCAATCAATCAAACGTTGAATCGTCATTATCAAATATGTATCTCCTATATGTCTCGTTCAAATGCAAAAAACGATAGAGAAGATATCTGCAGTACGCATTATAATCAAAGAAAATTATAAAATAAGAATTATTTTGTTAAAAAAGAGCAATTGAAATAATTTGTAGGAACGTCCGAGGGTCGCTTGGGACTCCAATTTTGTCGAAAACTCAATTCTTTCTTTTCTATTCTACCTTTTTATCCTTTTTTGTTTGAATTATCAATTTCTTTGATCCCAATGCGACCGTACCTCAGCAAAATTACATGTTCTGTTTTTTTTTCTTTTTTTTCTCTTTAGAAGCGACGTTTGAGCAGGAAAAGAAAATCGCAAACGCGCGAAAGCAAATATAGATGGCAGTGCACTCGCACAACTCGTCCCGATAATCACAGTGAGTCGAACTTTTTGAACAGATTGCTGGTGCTGCATCGTCGTTGGGGAAGTAATCTAACAGCTGTGTCCTCACGGGGATAACATCCTGCAATCTAGGACATTATTATGCTGATGCTAATGGCCACGACACAAAAGAAGAAAAAAAAAGAAAAAAAAAGAGAGAAAAGTTCGTCTTTTAAATGCAAAGACAAAGAGCAAAGGATATCTTACAGTGAGATTCTTTGTCGTTGCCTTTAAGACGCGCGAACTTTTGGCGTTTCTGCTGTGTGTTAGGTTGCTAATAGTCAGCAGATAAGAAAGTACTTTTTTTCAAATTGACTGTATAATTTTTTTAAGAAATGTCATTTGAAGCTGCTAATCTTACAATTCACAAAAAGCCTTCATCACTAATGTAACGACCAACTGATCAAAGATTCAAATTGACTTTCAACATTTCCATCATTACATACAGAAGTACGACATTTTGTTAATCTTTATCTGATTCAAGATTGTAAAAAAATCAACGATCTAATGTCTTATTTATAATTAACGTTTATGAGAAATACTTGCACTGATTCTGCAAATTCAAATATCATCGAAATTTGAAAGAAACATTGACTGTAAAAACATTGTATAAAACTAACGATTAAAACGATTTAAGCAATTGTTCTGGAACAATTCACAACACAAGACATTAGTTTTGATTATTAGGAACTTCTAACACAAAGCTAAAGTTGTCACTACATATATCGTTGCTAATGATTAATCGGACAGTATTGATTTTATACAACAATATATAACGCGTCGAAAAATATTGTCAAGCATCTCGGGACCAGAGCGAATTGAATTACATTACAAGTATGTATATTTCGGGCGTTTGCGATTATTTATTGGCAATCGGCATTCCGGGGAATAATGACAACACACGCACACGCATACTTAAACATAATGAACATGCACAACCTGCCTTTTTAGTTTTATTATTAGTTTCGAGTGTTGTTGTTCGATTTTTATTCGCTTTTTATATGAAATTATTGTTCATATCTTGTCCTTTTTTTTCTGTTTTGTTCTTGTTTTTACTGTTGGTTTGGCGGTGCTGGGCAGGTGTCGGCATGGATTCGCATCACAGAATAATGTGCCTGGCGCAGTTTATGAGAAATTGTTGGCTCCAAATGGCGAGGATCTAAGATTGTCACACCTTGTTGTTGTGATGTCTCATCTCATAGGCGGCGCCTCGACCAGCTCCTCCGGCACCCGAGTAGGCCCCGGCATACAATTCGGGATGATTTGACCGGCCGTAGTTGGGTGCGGCACTGCTGCTGGGTGGCGCACTAGCTGTGGGAACCGAGCGATATCCTGCTTAAAGTTTAGAAACAACTCCTTGTGATTAGCAAATATACCAAACTAAATTCTTATTCAATCTTAAATATCACAAATAATAACAGTGATATAACGTTGTTGCATTTCGGGACAATGAATGAGAGAATGCATGAAGGAAGTGTTGATTTCTGATGAACTTGTTACTCTGGTTCAAAATTAAGGCAAATGTTTAATGAAAAGGTAAAAAGAGAAAGAAAATGAAGATTAAGATAGAGGAATGAGAAGATAAATTGAAGATTATCCAAAAACTTTATTATAATGAATAAAGAAAAGATGAAATAAAACAAAGAAACAGTCGAGAATATTGTTAATCGACAGCTTAAAAACCTTTGATATAGATGTTTTATATGTATTTATAGAAAAAAACATATATAGATGACTTTGTTACTTAACATATATGTACAGTATTAACATACAATTTGCATAAAAGAGTATGCCTTATTAAGTTGGTATTATACGCACAAGTGGTTCGAAATTGAATTATTTCACGTTATTTATAACTTCGGATATAATATAATATACCTTACGTTTGAAATTGATAATTTAAATTTTAATGAGATACTTCGACAAAATATATATACAATTGCACAAATCTGGAATATTGAGTATTTACTTGTATTGCGGATTTTCGTTCGACTTTTCAAATATTTCAATTTGTACATGAAAAATACATTAAAAGAAAAAAAGTCAATAACAATGTTTTTATTCCAATAATCAATTAAGAAATGTCGTTGAAAAGCAAAAATTGTATCCGCAATTACAATAAAGTTAATGCAAATTGAAAATACAAAGTTTAATCATTAGAATGATTGAAGATTATTCAACTCTGATAATGATTAGTTATAAATATAACTAACTGCTGAGTTATAGATAGATTGAAATCATGATAATCGGATGACCAGTTATGTGATTATCTTAGTAATAACACAACCATTAGATGAAAACTAGGTATGCAGGTAATAGGGTTATGGTTATTCGGATTATGATTTCTGTGACTAATACTGTACATGTGTTTGAGCACTGTAGATATATTCATCAGCATTAATTAACTCCATCTAATATCAATGGTTATATCAGGCATATGACGAAAAATTAGTGTCTCATGACTATATCCCTTTTCATTTTGTATATACAATTTTTTGTTATTTTTTATATTTTTAATAATTAATAAAATATCCAACTACGTAAGCATGTAACAAGATGTAAACATGAACGAAAGTCACTAAATAAATAAAATCCGTTAATTTATTATTCGCGTTTCTGATTCTTTGAGTTTTGAAAATAAACAAATACAGAATTGGATGGATCAATTTATTGGAATTCAGGACATACAATCGACGTGCATTTGCTGACGTAAAATAACACATTTGATTAGAAATAAATGCATCGTCAAGTCAATATTGGTCAAAGGGGATTATAATGCAACTTTAGTGCGCGTTAGTTATGACTGTTTTAAATAAATCAATTGTATTGGTGATTATCCAAACAACACCTTTCAGCGAATTAAATAGTTAAGCACATGCGCGCTTATTGCTACTTTTACTATATTGAAATATGCACACAACATAATTTCCCAGATTTTTTTATTCTTCGTTATATACTTTTATTACTCTAAATGCATAAAAAGAAAAGATTGAATTAATCATTAAATTCTTCATCAAGTGAAGAAGCCGTATTTTAAAATAAAATATTTCTTGAAATTACAAGTGTCGTACTTAAAAGCAAATCTCTACTCTATATTTATTTGAGTTACTGTATAATAAAAGAGTTCAAGCAACTACCATTGAAATTTGTCTTCACTTAAGATATATTTTGTGCAAGTTTTTTTTCTTATTAGCATTACACTACGTTTCATTTAACGAATCTTCACTAAAGAAATAAGCCTAAAAAATGCAAGTGAAAATGAAAACAAAACGTCAAAACGTTGAAATTACGGCATCTCATTCTTGAACCCTCTCTTCCTTCTTGAAAATGTAAATTCATTCAATTTAATTATACCCGCAAATTACGGTAAAAAACAAACGAAAAGGAACCCCTGTTAATTGAAATGTTGTACAAGAATATTTGTATTACTTCACAGAGGATGAACAAAAGCGAGAAACCGAGTGAAAAAGTGAAGAAAGAAAAAAGAGACGTTGACAAATAAAAAATGCACGTTTATATTATGTTAAAGCTTTTTAATTGCTTGAACTTATCGCAAGTGTATGAAAAAGCTTTGACAAACAAGATCATTTGGATGTGGAACCTTTTGGTTACATGCTTGCATTATAATTAAACTATCATTTGACATGATTTCAGTGAGATGAAATAAAATAAAAAATAAAAAAAAAATAAAAATAAAAAAATAAAAAATAAAGAGAAAGAAGGCTTAATGCTGTTTTGAAAACTATATCAAAAGGAATTTAAAAAAACCAAGCGAAGAACATGATGGAATCAGAAAAAGGATAAAAAAGGGAGGTGGATGAAAAAAAAGAATGAAAGAAAATGTGGCTTTTTCCCGGTTCATATTTAAGCAAAAGATACTCAAACTCGTGCTCGAGGTATTGATACGAATGTCGAGCATCGCCAGGACAAAGCGTCGCTAAAATACCAATGAGTCGTAAGGATGCGCACGACAGTTTCCACGAACCAAGATCGATACGAGCAAATAGAAGTGAATGCATGAACTTTCGCGGGTCGAAAAAAAGGAGAGAGATGGAAGGATCTGACAAAAAAATAGCGGACAAAAAGAAAAGAAAAATCGTGAAAAAAGACCAAGAACAGAAGAAAAGGCAAAAATACGGAGGGAAAGGATAAGCGAGAAGGGGAAAGGGAAGTCTGCGTGAGCCGTGTCATTTGACGAGCCTAAAACGCAAACTTTGTTCTCGACAGTCTTTGAGTCCTGAAGCAATTCAAGTTTTACTTTTATTACTCGGCCCCATGGAGGAAGAAGAAAAAGAAAAAAAAAACAAGCAGACGCCGAATAAACAATGCGAACGAGCATGCAGATCTGTTCGTGAATTCACTTCCCGGTTCACGAAAAACGATAGACATATTTTATTATTTGCTTCAGTATAATATGCAAATCAAATTCCATTTTTTTTCGCGTTGTTCATTAAGTCTTTTTATGATTTTTCGTTTCCGCTTCTTTTTCATTTCCAAATTCATGGCGTCTTGTTTCTTCATTGCAATGAAAGATTTATGATGTTTTCGCGTTGCTTTTTGTGCGCGATTAATAGGAAACGCGACTTCATCTGATGATGAAAGCAAACGAATGACTTAATCGCGCGACAGCGAAAATACACGGAGAATAATTAAAATTTGCTGTTAATAAATTAGATGTATTTAAATAAAGTGTATATAAATTTGCAATATGTGTAATATTAATTTAATTATTATATCTATTTTATATTAAAAAAAATCAATTTCAAATATATAACTTTCATGATTTTACAGTAATTTATAATATATATATATCGTAAGAGAAGTTACATACGAAATGATTTAATGTAAATTATTAATTAACTATGATAAAATAACCGTATCAAACAATGTCTGTTTATAATTAAGGAAATGTAATTTAATTTAATAACCGTCTAATTACAGACAGTTTAAATATTGTATTAATTAAATCGTTTTTCCATAAAAAGCATAAACTCAAATTTAATAAAATTGTTGATTCTATAAAATAACCACTTGATATTACAACAAGGCAGTGTAATATATACATGTAATATAAACATCAATATTTGCGAAAAAATAATAATTATTATTGCATTATTAATGCAACATAAAAAATAAAAAAAATTATTATATATTACTAAACAATTGTTACATCATATTTTCACATTTTGATCGGAACTTTAAATAATAGTAAAAAGCCTATAGTCAAGATTGTTCGTGTATTTTGTGAATAATGCAAAAAAAAAAAAAAAAAAAAAAAAAGAGTATGATTAATTTTTTGT
>JABFPJ010005025.1:0-12757 GCA_022817425.1 Gryon sp. ZL-2020
TTGTATCACAAATTTTTCTATAATTCTAGTATTTTGAAAGTAAACAGATTTGTAATAATGTAAACAAAATATTTCTATGACAGCGCTGCTGTACAGTATAGTAATTTTTAATGTAATTTTATTTTCCATGCAGTTCATATATTGTTTAAACAATATACATTTTATTTTATTGTTGAAACTTATCTCATTGACTAGGAAAATATTTTTAATATATATTTGGGTTTAAAATTGTATATAAATTCTGTCATATTTCATACAAATATATTCTTTTCTGAATTGAATTGAATAATTAAATTATTTATGCAAAATTAGAAATTCACCAAGTGACAGTGATAATCATTGTTGCGCGTTTCGTTATGGAAATTAAATTTTCAGCGTCGATTCAGTCTTTTCACTTACAATAATAGGGTGTTCTATAAATGCCATCATAATATTGTTATAACGAACAATCGTTTTTGCATCACGAATTTTATTCAGTTTTTTTAATTTTGAAATTTGTAGTTTATAACTATTACATAAACTGTCCCACTTGCATGCAATAACTTGATTGATTTTAGAATGGTTTTTATTTAAATTGATTCATATTGTATACCTGATAAAAATAAAAATCGAAATTTTGTAATTGTAAATATAGATATTTATCTTGGAAAAAAAGTACGAATGACATGATTTTTAGAAAGAAATTATAAAAGATAAACGCATTCTTAGAATGAATCATAACAATCTCTTATTAATCTTCAATTCCTTAATTTATCTAAATTTTTTAGTCTAAATCGGTTATTTTTCTTATTCATACATATTTTCTAAGCAGAGGAAACCATATGGTTTATAATTATTTTCAATGCTCAGATATCAAACTTTCGAAATGCATTTTTTGAGTGGAAAAATGAGTACCGCATTAATAAATTTTGCAGGTTTTATTATTATTCTCAATGTTAAAAATAGGCATTTCTTTCTTTTCAAACAGAGACAGACTAGTAGGCCATTTGTACTAAAAACGCCAGGAATGTTTCGTTCTTGTACTTAGCCAGAGAAACTAGCACGTCTTCTGACTTCAAAGTTTATGTATATTCATATGATGATAAATTAATAATTTTACTTCAATTAAATTATAATTAATAATTTCGTAATCAATAATTTCAAATATTAGTTTGTACAATTGATAATTACTATTTGCTTATTTATATTCATACCTTCAAATAAACACGCAAAATAATGTATATTAGGCACTATAAATGTATGTTTGAATGTATTAAATATAGTTTGGTTCACCGTAATATATTTAATATAATACAGACAAGCAAACGCTTTTTGATGGTAATAACAAAACAATTATGTTGCAATAAAGAAATGAATTAAATATAGAGCTATGTTTGTTACACAAAAATAGTTTTATATACATAAACATATTTTACTGTTAGCTCTCTAAATTTGAATAAGTGAAAATTGCACTCATTCGCTGAGTGAAACATTTTTTCACTTCAAAAAAGTAAAAATTTGCACTTTCATTTCCAAAAAAGTGAAAAATTTTACTTTTTTATAGGTGAAAGAAAATGGACTTTTTCAAAAAGTGGAAAACTACTTTTTCATAAGCTATAGGAGTGCATTTCTCAATTAAGTTTCGTATTTTAAGTAATAGATTGGTATGGTGGAGAAGACATCGGACTATCACCTTAGGGACTTGAGTTCGATTCTTGGAGAAATAGAATTTTTTCACTAAGATTTTAATTACGTAATATAAAAGAAAATAGAAAAAAACATAATGTAATTATAACATATGAATAATATAATGAAAGACTATTATTTGAATAATAAATTATTTTCCACTCTTTCAATAAGTTAAAATTCACTTTTTCTAAATAAATTATTTCTGTCTTTTTCAATTAGTAAATATTCACTTTATCAGTGAAAACGACTTACGACTTTTGAAAAAAGTGAATATGCACCCAAAAAAGTGAATTTTCACTTTTTTAACCCTCTGTTGGTATCGTTATGAGCACGGCCCTCACATGTTTTAGATTATCGCTAATTAATCAGAAATGGATAATTTTTATACATTAAAACTTTCAGTGCCTTTCAATTAAGCATTCCCAAGTAAATTGCAGAAAGTTCCAAATAATTGCATTGCATCATTTTGTTTTTATTAACAATTATAATAACAAAAATAGGGAAAATGCGGGGCCGTCCTCACGAGGATACCAAACTCGTCTATGAAAATTTGCGTACAGTGTTGCCAAGTCGTTCGAGCGCTCGAGTGATCGCCTCCCTTCTCACCCACTCGAAAAAAGTACATTTGGCAACATCGCAAAATTAGGCCTATGTTAAAGCATAGTGAGATCGGTCCTCTCACGATACCAAACACGGAACTTTTTAAAACGATACTAATGGAGGGTTAAGTTTAGAGACTATGTGACTGTAAGAGCTACGCAGCAACTATCTTAGTTATATTTATATGACACATTTAAAAAAGTGTACTGTTACAACCCTTAGCGAAAAATACTACAGACATTTGTAGTTATTACATATTTTTTTTAAAGTAACATTAGTATTTTTGTGGTAAATTGGGCAAAACTACACAAATGTTTGTAGTCACTATAAACTTCTGTAGTATTTTTCCGTAAGGGAAGGTTTATGCCATTTCTTTGCATGTATAAATTCGCAAATAAAATATCAAGATATAATTTAAAACTTGTTCATTATTTTATTATAAATATAACTTTTACATTTCATTCCTATTTTATTCTTATTCATTTATTGGAGAAAAATTTATATTTCAAAAACTAAAAATATGATAAAATATTACTAAAATTCAAATTTTTTATGATTAATTTTCGACAATTTCTGCAAATGTTATAAGTTTTAATTGAAGATGAATGTTTTATTTTACATCAAATAAAAGTAAACCAAATTTTTAACATTTACAAATTTTGTTCAAGTTTATTCTTTAATTTATGTTATATAATAATTTGAAATTGTGGTTCATCGATATTAGGAATATGTACACAACAATTGACAACATTTAATTAGCTTTGAAGAGTCAGCAATTTAATCAATAACTAAGATCGTGTTTTGAACATAATTTGTTTCGTTGGAAAATTCCATTTAAATGTTTCGGAAATATTTCATTGAAATACAGACAAATAAAAATTGAAAAATTTCAATGAAATACCGATATCGTAAAGTCATTTTCTCGTTTCGTTCTCACTGAGTACTCGAAGAATAATTACGTTTTGCTTGATTGCAAGCCCCTTTTAACTTGTCGTTGGCCGTTCCGAGCATGCGAGATTCACATCGAGCGAGACACGTTGAAAGCTTTCATCCCACAGCCTGCTCTTTACTACTTTATAGGATAGTGTGGCTTTCACTTTTTCATCTCCTTTTTTTCTTTCGCTTTTTTTTTCTTTTTCGTTTCAGTTTGATCTGGTCAAGAGAATTCGGGAAAAAGCTCATATAGAGAAAGATTTAAGAAACGTTCATTTCACATCATACTTGCCTTGCTTTTCATGTTAAAAGTACGTTTTAATATAAGCGGTGAATATAATATTTCAATTCACAGCTTTTATTGATAAATAATTTATTAAACAGATTGATGAAATAAAATATAATTGAATGTTTTTCAATTAAATTAAATATAAAATATTGCACATCCTTTTGCCTAAGAATGAAGATGGAACGAAGGAATATGTTTTTCGAGCTCGTGTAGCGTCCGTAAAAATTCTTCTTGACACTTGTGCGTAAAAGTCGTATTATGAACTCGGGATTAACGTGGATCGATGCGCAAAAATGAATTTTACGCACACTCGAGCAAACGAGAATTTTTACGCACGCACCACCAGTACAAAAAATACCGATCTTTACTCGTGTGACAACTCGCGGCTAACTTCACTCGTAAAGAAATATACTATTATTTAATAGTATATTTTGTACTAAGGGAAATAGAATTTTTAATTCTTTTCCGCGAGAAATATTTACATATTTGCAATTAATTATTATATCTTATAGAGTTCAAAACATTAGTATCTATTTTTTATTATTAATATTTTTACTTTTTTGTAATACATAAAAAATAATAGACAGTTACATTAATAAAAAGTTTAAACTAATTTAAACAATTTGACATTGGAAATTGAAGATACATTTCAAAAAAGAATTATCTATTATTTAATGTCTTTAACAATTATTACATATTTCTCAACAAGAATAAATCATAAAAATATTATTTGTAAATCAAAAATAAATTCTGGAGAGTTTCTAGCTTGGATCTAGCCAGGTTTAACTGGATTCTGAAGTCTTATCTTTGAGAAGTTTATTAGAATTGGTTTTTTTCAACGATGCTCGTTCTGTAGTGGGTAAAGTAGCCAGAAAATACCACACGGAAGAAAATAAATTTAGATATTTACTATGTAAAATCGCAAAAGAGAACTATACTTTCACTTGGATTGACTATTATGATTTTAAATATCAAAATTACTATGTAACGTATTAAAATTTAACGTGTTAAATTTACACTTTAGAGTGTAGGTAGTGTAGGTCTTCTTTTTTATTTTACATAGTAATTTTATAAATTTATTTTCCTCCGTGTAGTGAAAAGTAGGACGAGAGTTCATCTTTTCACTATAATTCCCAAAATTCGTAACATACACAAAAAAAAACTTTATAGAAAAAAGTGCTATACCATTTGGGAATCAAGACGTATCGTGTCACATATTATACACAAATTCCTATACCAATATAATATTAAATGCAAAAGTCTTGAAATATTTTAAGTAAAAAAAAAAAAATAAATAATTTATAGAATGTAACTAGAAGAACAAATATTAACAAAAACAATGTAATAAATAAATTTTTTAAATGTAAATTATACCAATCTAGTCTTGCCTGGCCAGTAACTAGGCCTACAGTGCGTCGCGTTACTTGCTAGGATCTCGCTAGATATTCTAGCAAGACTCTGGTCAAGGCCCGGTAAAATCTGCCTAGATTCACTTTAAAAACTAAGCTAGAAAATTAATTGGATATTTGCGACGGTTTCTGTAACAAAGGTTGATTTGACAAATGACACGGATTTTCGACGAAAACTAATCCATTTTCTTATTTCCTATGTTATTTTATATGGACAATTTTGAAATGGAATAATCTTCGTAACGACCATCATTTTGTGGTAAAGATTGTCATGGTAACGGTTGCTATTGTAACGATTATTGCAGCAACGGTTCTTGTAATGCAATACCGTCAAATATGGCAACTTGGTGTACCCAATAGAGCTACGTCGACTTATTGGGCCCGACGCTACTTCCTATTGCTAATCTAAAACTAAATCTAGAACTAAAATTCGCTTTCTATGTATCATTTGAAGTTATTGTTCAAAGTATTGTTAAGTTTAATTATGAAAAAATGTTTAATGTCGACACGCTTTTCAGACATTATTTAATGCGTTTTCATAATATGGATTCGGTAAAATAATGTATTCATGAAAGTTTAACTTTTAATAAGCATGCAAATTTTAATGATAATCAACCATCTGTAAAATCTAAAGCAAGATCATAATGCAGACTTTTGCTAGAATTCTGCCATATATGTGCCAAACTTGAAGAACTTGACTTTACTTAAGCAAGAGGTTTACTCTTGATTGATCAACATTAATTATTTTTAAACGAATGAGCTTTCAGTTAAAATTATACTTCAGATTAACCAACTGAGATATATTAGTTCAAGTCGTGTATGAGAATGTTTTTATTAAAAACACTAGTGTGAGAGATATACAAGAAAATATCATAATTGTGATATTTTTAGTATATTAAACAAAATTAATTTGTACATTTTCAAGTATATTCCAGATAATAAGACAACTTTATTATTTTTCTTTTATTATACCTTCTTTTTATTACGATTTTTCTGTTTTCTATTTTATTTAATTAAATTATCAAGTTCTTTTAACTTATTATTAGATAATACATCAAAAATATAAAAGATATTGTATAATTCCAAAAGGACAAAAATCACGAATGGCCTTAGCAGTCTTAATTGAAAAAAACTGTTTAATTTGACAAAGAGAGATCAGAATAATGGTCAACTATTTGTCGGTAAATTGAGAATGTCTATAAATCTATATCTATTAGTAAAATAGCTCCAGATGTTTCATCCAAAAAGAAACGGATGCTCTCAATTGTTTTATTGTTCAGGTTTGAAAAGCATTTTCAGTCTCAATTGTTTGTGGTTTTGATGAAAAAGCGAGGCGACAAAAGATCCGCCGCTTGTGAATGGGGATTCGGTCCAATGTGATGACGCGATGCCACGTTGACCGCGAAAACACATAAAGGGAGAGCGAAAGAAAAAAAAATGAAATCGCTTGCAGGCGAAAATTTTTCTCATCCTTCCGTAACCTCGCTCTTTAGACTTTAATGTCATGCCAAAATTTTTTTTTATCCCTTTGTTCTACGAAGATATTTCCGAAGAGTTATGTGGATTAGAATATGTGTGTATAGTGGCGCAAAGTGCAAATATCACAGTTGTAATTTGCACACGATGGAAAATAAATGAGAAAAAGTGACGTTCGCAAGTGTGCGATAGGGAAAATAAAAAGTTGCGCTTACATGTGCAGCTTGTAACACAAGTGACCTCCAAGCGTACGAATTGTTTGCTAATTTTTGCCGTTCGTATGGATTACTGTTCAATGCAATGTGTTACTCATGTATAAATCATGTTAATCCCAGATTTATTGTACTTGATTGCAATTTCTGGTAATTTGATCGAGTTACTACATAAACAGTCGTCTCTACGTAGGTCTCCAAATAACAGATCGGCAAGTTTAATTTATCGATTTAAAACAACGAGAACAATTTAATTTTCTCAATCAAGTTTGTTGATTGAACGTAGGAAATGAAAAAAATTGACCGCAAAAAAGTAATAGTATTTGTATAAGAAAATGAAACATTTGCTGGCAAAGTTTATTGCAAAAAAGGGAAAAGCTTTGCGCTTATGGAAATTTAATTTTTTTACTCTTTAGCACATTTTGCATGAGAGCAAATAGAAAAGCATCATCTTCGAAGAGAAATGTATGTATAAAAAACATGATGTGTGTTGGTTTTAGTAAAAAAAGTCGTATTGCTGGATGATTTTCCAGAATCTTATTAAAATGTAAATCATGAAAAACCATCTACAGGTAAAACAATTATTGGATATTTGCGGGAAAGATACTAGTTTTATCAAGGGAGTACAATTAAAACAGAACATTTATAGGAATAATTTGAAATAATTAATGAAATTCAAGGACGGAGAAGTAATAAGACTAATGAATTATGCAAAATATCTAGAGATTTGGAAAGTATTTTAAAAATTGATTATTGAAATAAATTATCCCTGGATAAATACTTTTTTTCTATATGAAATACAGGAGAAAAAATTTTTAAATTAAATTAACGTCTTGTAATTTTGTTATACATTTAGCTTTAACTAAATTCAAGCAGACTTTAGAAGATTATTCAAAATATTTTATTCTAATTTTTTATTTTTAAATATATTTGTTAATGTAATTATTATTATTCATTAAATATTTCAGTTAACATCATTCAGACTTGAATTACAATTATGATGTTCAGCTTGTAACCGTTGCTATGGTAACTGTTGCCATGATAACCGTTGCTGTGGTAACCGTTATTATGGTTAAAGTTGCTATGGTAACCGTTGCTCTAGCGTGGGGTGGCCGGGCGATAGTTACGCAGTTGTCAGGCGTCGTCAACGGTTTCGTGCAGGGAAGTCTTCGGGAGTGTTCCGCGATTTTTTTGGAAGTTGTCGGGATTTGTCAGACGATTGTTCGGTGATCATCAGGGGGTTGTTTAGAGATTGTCAGAGGATTGTCAAGAGTTATCAAGCGGTCGTCAACAGGTTGGTAGGGGTCGTCTGTGGTTGTCAAAGGGTCGTCGGGAGATTATCCGGGGGTTGTTCAGGAGTCGACAGGGATTGCCAAAAGTTGTCAGGGGTTTTCAGTGGTCATCAGAGGTTGTTCGGGGATTTAGTTTATAGAAATTAGGTTTAAGATTTTGAATAAAAGGGAAATCTGTCTTATTTTCAATTTTTATTAAAATCAATTAAAACTATATGTATATTTGTAAAGGATCATAGTTTATGCTAAATAGAATTATATATTTTAGACTGACATCATTATATGTAAGATACACACTGAAAGAAATCAAGCAATCCTGCTGTATCTATAAGGTTAGCGAAGATGCCAAATGACAGAATAACTGCTGTCTTTGAATTCGGCACTGTAGTTACACCGATTTGACATAGTCGCAAAGCCATTTCGGTATAGCAGTGGCGCTGCTAGTAGGTTATAACGGGAAGCTCTAAAAAAAGTGAGCTTTTGCCTCTGTCATACGGTACAGCTTATATAATTGACAGCATGACTTTGAATAAGTCTTTTGATTTTGATGCAAGATATTATTTGGATATATATGTATTATATATGATATAAATATTGGCAACTATTAAACCAATGGATGTTTTTTTTCAAAATATACAGCTTTTTGGGAGTACACTGACCATCATAAAACCTGAAAATGTACAATTTTCAATTGAATTTTTACTGTTTTTAATAGCATTCTGAATCCATCGGCAAAAAATCATCAAATTTTACTGTTAAGAACAATAATTTATGAAGAAAATAACGTAAATATTTACTAAAATAACATTCATTTTTACTGTTTGTCACAGCAAAATTGATGATTTTTTGTCGATGGATTCAGAATGCTATTAAAAAGAGTAAAAATTCAAGATCTATGATTGTCAGTGTAGTTAAAGAAATCTTCAAAAGTAATTTTTATTAATTTATATCAATTAGCATCACATAAATATACTTCATTAAGAAATAAGTTATCCTAAAATAATATATTAAAATAAAAATGATAATAAATTAAAATAATTATGAATTTTATTTTATTTATTAAACAATTATTTATGTCATCTTCTTTATAACTATTCTAAATGATAGTAGAGCTATAAATTACAAATATGTTTCCTTTTGTTTTTTTAATTCTTTATTAAATAAAAAAAGTGTTTTTTTTTTTGTACTATATTTTAAATATAATAATACAAAAAAAGACATTCAAAATTTAACTTCTTTTATTGACAGTAGCTATCTCTAAATTGACAGTTAGCAACGATATCATAGATTCGGTACAACTATTGCACCGAATTGGTATTTCCCTTGTCATTAAATGTCAAAAGTAACAGTTGTACTTTTTTTGACGCTGCATTCGTACCGTATTTCTTTCAGTGCAATGATATTACAATATTCATAACTTACAATTCTGATTCTTTCCTTACAATTTAGAAAACATATTTTGAATCTCAGATAGATGTCAGGTTATCTCAAACAGATATATGCTGGTGGCTACTAGATAAGTAAATATTTAAATCTTGTTGAAACATCCAGATTTTTTAATTGTTTTTATATTAGACAGAAAACTTCGTTATTTTAACAAAAAGGTTGTGAGTGACAGCCAGATATTTTGCGTGTCTTTTATTATAAATTCTACATTCTTACTACGTATATGATATTGATACATGTGAGTTCAGTTTACTTTACGATTTACATTTCATAAATATAATGCTATTTATATGAAAAAATTCAGTCATATGATAATTCAGCCTGATGTTTGATAACATACAAATAAATAGTTATTCTTTCTTATTAGAAGATATATAGTTAGGCAATTATGTCACTTATATAATAATGTAAGTATACTAATAGTGTAAGTATATAATAATGTAATGTCACTTATATAATAATGTAATACGCATCGAGCTCGTGTATCACGAGCTGAAAGCGAGCGTTCCATTATAAGTGTGAATGCAGCTCTCGTAATGTCTCGCGCCGCACTTCACACTCGTTCCAAAACGCTCGCTTTCAGCTCTTAATACATAATATACTATTACTTTGCAGCTTTTGCCATATTTTCCTTTGTATTCGTAACAATTATATGAATACAGTACTTATATCCGTTATTTCATTTCTCTCATCTAACAAATAGTCAAACCCATACCGTACGTTTTGTTCAATACTGAATTATTATACTTGTTCATTATTAAAAATGATATCCTTTTGATATTCTATATCAATTACAATGCATCGATTTTGAATATTAATATATAACAAAATAAAAGAACAAATTAGCACAATACTTTTTTCTCATATGATATTGAATTAAAGTATATAGTACAAGGAAAAAAAACTAATCAATAATTGCAATTTGCGCTTAGACAGTGAGCGTCGCAAATGGGGCATGAATTTAGTTTGTTCAAAGTTGAAATAGATCAGTACATAGTAAAAGTCTTTTCATAGAAGCCACGATTCTTTAACAACCACATATTTTTCAACGGCGTGACTTTAATGCTTTCATAGCAAATCATGCGCAGACTATGAAGTTCGCTTATGTGGCTATGTTCACACATATGTCGGCACACACTGAAATAAGTCAAGACACACCGTATACAAGATGAGCATAATACTGAAAGGATTTCCGCAATAAACGTCAACAATAAATCCGCAGCATGATTTCAGACATGCTATTTCTTATTTACCATCTTTTTTCTTTAACTAATGTGCAGCAGATTTAGATTTCTCTTTAAGTTTTTTGTATAGGTAATTTCAATTAACCCACATTTCGTAAAGACATTTACGAGCTACAATGTTACTTGGTGTCCTAAAATCATATAAATTTGTACTATTTCTACTTATTGTGTAAATGTTTGTTGATCAAGATCGAATAAGTATTCATTTATGTAATACAAGAATGAATTAATGCTTACTTACTGTTATTTAACTAAGCTTAAAATAATGATTATCATAACTTACCGGAAAATGAGATTCAAATAACAGATCGCAGAGATATTAGTTAATCTCATATTACTGTAATATTGTATCTATTGAATGTTAATGTATACTATTAATCAGTTTTCAACTGTACTTTAGTATAAGATAGTGGAACGTTAAAAACTTACATTATATATTTAATGTAACACAAAATATCATACAAAATGTTTGAGGTCTCACAATTTAAATAAAATTAATAAAAAATGCGAAGATAGAAGAATATGTCAGAGTTTGATTATTAAACTTATTAATTGAATGGAGCTTGCATAAAGTGCATAGAATACGAAATACAGACAGCTTTTCATAAAAATAATTAATCATTTCTCTTACAGAAACTGATTGCAATGTTCTATTTTATCTTGAAAAATAGATAATATCTGAGTTTGATCATGAATCTGTTTCTGATCAGACTTGCTCAGATCTGATACGATTAATAAATGTCAAAGCTATAAAAGAACTAAAATAAAGTACTAGTGTATTTTTAAATTTTAAATAAAATTGGTTTTAGTAAATATATTATTTATATGATAATAACGTAAATCGAAAAATTTAAATACATATACCAAAACTTACAATCTTATCGGTTTATCATTGTTGTTGCAAAACAGCTCAATGCTAATGTGAACATTCAGAGCAATTCCGATGAATCAAAACGTGATATTGATTCCCGTTACACGAATGAAACAGAGACTACAGTCTTCAAGTACCAAAGCTACTTATTGTTTTGAATTCCGTGATACACTTTTTTCTGAAAATAAACATTTACAATGTATCGTTTGATATTCAGTTTGTAAGTTCGTATTCGAAAATACAATTTTTTACACGCACAGAAATAATCTTTCATTTAATGTAACATTTTTAGTAAGAATTACTAGCGTGCATCATATTCTCGGACTTTTTTGGAAGTACATTAATATATATTATTCCGATTTATTATTTACTGTTTATTAGTATTTATTACTATTTTATATTCCGATTTATCTATTTATTTATTTATTGTTACAAATTACTTTTTTATAGGATGTTTTTTTTATTAATGAATAAGTAATTAAATTGGACAAAGTTTTGTTGTTGATAAGAATTGAACCGCCGTTCTCATAAGTACAAAGTCTCGCGTGTAGCCACTGATCCAGTGAAACATAAACAGTGGCTAACGTCGTATTGGAGATACGACTCAGACTTCATTTATCATATTTTAATATAAAAATTACTATACTTCAAAATATTTTTTTAAAACATCCTAAGAAAGAATTTTAATCGGGCGTTCATGGGGGCCATGCGAGGCATATTCTGGGGCCTTAAATAGAACCCACGCGGGGGCCCTGTATGGATGTAACGCATCGGAGCGCATGGGGCTCACAAGGCAGCCCCGAGAAGGCTTGCAATGGTATCGCCCTGCAAGGCGATGAGAAAGAGTTTTAATCGGGCTTTCATTGGGGCCATGTGGGGGCATATTCTGGGGCCTTACAAGCCTTGCCACGCTATCGCCTTGCAAGGCGTGCCGCTTAATCACCATAAAATAAAAAAATTTCTCCTTTCTTAAAGGTGCAGGGGGGAATTAACTTTTTTGCATCCGGAAGCTCCTCCTTAACACCCCCACTCCTCTTCTATACATTTTTTTTTGTTTTCACTTGTTGAAGAAATCCGCCTGACTGAGAATCAAGGTGTTAGTCAGCCGTCTTATCCATTATACCAATCTTGACTTATAAAATATATATTGACTTATAAAATATAACTTGTATTGTAATAGAAACTCATTGTTATATGGCAGCCCCTGTATGGGCATGCCCTATGAAAACCATGTAAGGCCCCTGTATGGTCCACCCGTCGAATTTTAGCATTATAAAACAGGGCTAGCCACTCGTAAATACTATGTGGCCCTCCTTA
>JABFPJ010005026.1:0-12757 GCA_022817425.1 Gryon sp. ZL-2020
TCAGTGCCGTATCTGGGCGCCCAAAAGGGGTAGGACTTCAAAACTTCCATCAGAACATATATATATATATATATATATATATATATATATATATTTTCGTCATAATTTAAAAAAACATTAATGGAAACAGTTAATTATGCATAATTAGATTTCTAGAAAAAAATACAGCACGTGCTGGCTGTACTAAAATATCACTTTCTATTGATTAATTATTCAATCCAAATGAAGTTATTAATTACCAAATAATTTGTTACCAATTATTTTTTTCGTATTTGATAATGATTGTAAGAAACTATTCGTGGAAACAATTATTCCTATCACTTCCTGATTTCTGTCTAAATTAGATACTTCACATAAAATTATTTATTGTAAATAATTACTATCGATGCTAATTAAAGTATCATATACTTTTTCATATACGTGCTTCCAAAAAATACTTTTTCTTTCCTCAAAAGTGGGATGAAAATGCCTCAAGAGGCAGAAGTATTTTCGTCTCATATATGATCGAAATAAATAATATTTTTTCTGTACGAGAAAAAGCGCTGTTTTCATGACACCTTGTAAGGAAGAAATGGCCGTTTCGATTCATGAATATCAACAAATATTGTCCGTCACTTGAGAAAAATTGCCGATTACACTCTTGCGAGATATCTGTTCTAGTATGGAATCGACCCTACTTGCAAAATATACGGCAAGATTACGATTGTGCACTATACGATTGTAAACGTTGTCTATCGTGCCGCCACATCATTTTGGCCTTCGTTATATTCGGCTTTATATGATCTTCCCATTATTAATATTTTTCTCATTTAAGAAAATTTATCATCGGCAAAATTATTATTTTAGCATAACTGATTCGTGCATGACCTTGACGAAAATAACAAATATCCAGATTAAAACTTATTATAATATTCAGTTTTTCTTATTACAATATATATAATATAATTGTGTTTAACAAAATTGTTCCCATACTCTAATTTACAGAACTCTTGATCGACTTAACGTAATAAACGTTATAAAGAAATAATTTTAAACATAAGGAATCTCTAATTTTAATAATGACAGGTAAGATAAAATTCCTATAAGTTTCCAATAAGGTTCCCAAAAAATTCCCTTAAGCTTCTCACAAGCTTCCCTTAAGCTTCTCATATGTTTTTCATAAAGTTTCCATTAGGTTTTGTTTTGCAAGTAGTGGTGGTAGTGACCATGCTGGTCACAACATGGCTTCACCAAATTAATAAACACATTTTCATGGTTTTATAATCATAATTATGTGTTATATACGCTTATAATCTTTATTTCTAACTTTAATATGAGCTAAGGCTGACGGAGACGAAGAAAAAGAATAAGCAAAAGAAGACGACGTTTTCTAAATAAAAGAATTTTTGTTTACTAGATTAAACGTGCGCGTCTGTTTTATGTCTTCTTTGTAAATTTTTCTTCACATTTGTTTTTTTATATTACTAACTCAATGTTTTATATTTTTTATTAGTATTATTAATTATCTCTTTCTTTCCTTCTTATATCCTTTTTTATTCTTTTCTATTCTCTATCTCTATATAACTATAAAAGAAGGGTCCTTTTTATTATCTATTAAAAAAATTTTTTTTCATTATTTATTATAAAAATATTTTAATATTTTAATTAAATATTTTTTCAAAGAAAATGCGCGCCGTACCACTAGCATTTTCGATAACAATAGGTCGCGCATAATGAATAGTGATTGGATATTTGTTCAACGGACATTTGTTCAATGGACGTTTGTTCAACGGACGATTGTAAACCGGACGTATGTGCAACGGATTATGGCACTTATACAATCGTCCGTTGAGCAAATTCCCGTTGTACAATCGTCCGTTGTACAAAAATACACTGTTAAAAAGAAATTATTCAATTAATCCATTAAACAAGCGATCATTGCATATTCAACCATTTTATAAAAGTTATATTGATCAAAAAAATTTTATTCAATATATGAGTTGTATAAAAAAATATTGTTCAAACGGAACCCAGCCCAAAAATAAGATCGTCAATGTAATCGTTGAATATCCCAGTTGTTCAGGTTCATACCATCCGAGTTGTGCCTCCGCCGCACCCCTTGATATTGGCGGCAGATTCATCGAGGTATGCTTTAGATGTGTGAGAAATGAATGCAAGCGGAAGATTACAACGAAATTAGTGATCACATCTGCACCTAGTTCGCCGAACTCGGTCAACTCGCGTAATGCTATACCAGATGATAATGTGCTCATACTTTCTCTAACTACCGAGAAAAATGATACTGTTGGAAAACTGGTGTCATCGGAATTATCTGGAGCCGAGGCTACAGTTACATAAACACCTCGCAATGTCGAGAATTGTGTACCAACTGTCATGAATGATGCTAGCCTAGCATTAATTAATGGAAGGCTATCTGCCCGTACTGTCGGACCATGTGGGTGCAATTGAAAGCCAAATGTCTGAGATTGTGAAACTGCGAGATGACGTTAATGAAATTAAACAATTTATTGCGAGTTTTGATAGTAAGCTTGAAATTGCTGAGGTAACAATGTAATGAAAACACAGAAGTTATACGCGCATTAGATCTGGATGTAAAAGCTATTGATATACGTCTTGACAAATTAGAACAATCTTCAACATCCAAGACCTCCCTTCCGCTGGGAGAACGAGAAGAAATAAAACGCGAACTGAAGTTTTCAATGGACCGCACACATGAAGTTGTTGTTGTAGGTCTCTCACCAGAACTACTCGGCGATAGAGATTCGACGATTAAGAAGATTGCTGACGTCATTAAAGGATGCTTTGTGCCTTTTAAAGGATGGCATGTAGATTTCAGGGAAATTGGTGGCAAACGTTCGGATTCTAAGCTCCTATTGATCCATTTTGTTTCGTCAACGTTTCGTGCGGCTTAGTTGAGAGTGAAGAGAAACAAAGGTTTGGTTAGATGTTTTGACATTGATGCAGTCTCTTCTGCGAATGAAATTCATATCAACAAACAGAAGACAGTTGGTGAGAGACGTCTCTTGTTCGAGGTCAGAATGTCGGCGACAGAGCAGAACTTCCATTCGTGTTTGTTGTCGGACGGGAAGATTTTTGTGAGGAAAACACCAGGTGGTAGGATTCTTTTTTATTCAAGTCTTCAGTCTGTTGAATTCGCTACTCGGATGGTTACGTCTGAAAGTCATGGACAGGCAGTAACTGTAACACCAACTCAAACGACTACAACTGCGAACAATGAAGGTCAAGATTTTAGAGTTTGACACCAAGACATTGCGTCGTTCCCTATAACTTCACCTGGAGTTATAATAATGTGATTGGATTGGGTTTACGTGAAAACTCGCGAGGGCAAAAAGACTGAATAACAGATAACCTTGCTAATAAAGCATTGATTGAACTTGCGGACAATTTATATGACTTGTAATATTTACCAATAATCCAAGCACTTAATAGCTTTTTCATTATTCCTAAAAGCACCAAGTGCATATAGTCAAATGGAGTTCGATTTACAACGTCATCAAAGATGTTGGTCAACGGGCTTGGACCATTTTTGAAAAGATCATCTAAAGGATCTCGAACAATGTATTCTTCGTGAGTTTGGCGTTCATTATCTAAATCAATGTATACTAACGGATTTTTTGGACATGATGTTCCACTAATTTTGCACTTTGAACAAGGACTGTGAGAAGAATTTCCAAAACGATTTAAAATTAAAGCTCGTGCAGGGGCGTCTGCAATGAAAGCTCGAAACCATACTGGAACAATTTTATTTTCAAATATATTGCCGCCTTTTTCCTTGATAAGTTTTACTTCTTTGACAAGTTTGAAGAAAAATTTGTTTGCATCTTCTAGTTTTTTGTTACCTCGATAAATTTTTAAAAATAATTCCTATTACTTGCGGCTTTGAATTATTAATGTTGGCAATTCGAAACTGAATTGGCCAAATATGGATTCTTGCCGATTTTGTCACCTCTACGACCATCTGTGCTTAAATCTATTTGTAAGATTTGCGGAATTAATTCGACATTAATACTTTTTAAAATATGTTCAATTTCTACTTGTAAACCTATGTGATACTGTCCAGGTTTAATGTCGAATAATTGAATCTGCTCACGAGGTGTTTCCATCAGTGCTCTCATGTCAGATGGTAATGAAGGTAAACAATGATGTGATCTTATGACCCTTAAAATATTATTTCCTTGAGAATGGTTCCCGTTATTTTTCGAGAAGCATATCTGTAATTTCTCACGAAAATTGAGCAGTGTTTCCGAATCATCGTCAGATAATAATTCGTTGTCAGAATCATCAGATTCGTTTTCACTAATGCTTCCTATATCGAAATTGTCGCAATTGTCAAAATCATTAAAATCTGTGTCCTGTTCCACAATCACAGGCACTTGTGATTTATTTTCGTCTATGTCTTCATTGTAATTACATTTTTCCGAATTGTCCATACAATTTTCGTCATCGCAATCATTTTCTTTTTCTATAAAAATTTGCCTCCTTTCTTCCGTTTTCATTTTCTTAATATTTTGATTTTTTTCAGCTTTTATTCTTCTTTTTTGTCTGCCTCTTCATTCGCAAAATGTCTTTCTCCCAATAGAAGTTTTTAAATTATCCATTTCGAAATATCCACCCCGATATAAAACCTGAAACCTGAACCTACGAAATGCATTTTTATAAATAAATTATCTTCAGTATCTATAAATATGTTGATTTTCCAAAATTAAATGTTTAAATGTTTGTTGTTTAATTTAATGTTTAATTTTTTTAATTAAAATGTAACCAAATTATGATTTGGATAATTTTTTTCTCGTAAAATAATGGAGAAAAATTTTTAAGTGGAAAAATGCATTATTTTTTATGTGAAAAAATGCATTATTTGTAAAATCAAATAACAAATGTAAAGAAAATAATTCCAATTTGTCTAACATAACCTATACTTATATTCCATTTTAAAAAGATGTAATAAAAAGTATAAAAAAATTATACTTTCAACTCACCTAATAATTTGTATTATTAACCCTTTATATCTCATGAGGTTATCCCCTCTCCTGTCGCATGTCTCGTGCCCTTCACGTGACAGCCGATGCCCCAGTACCGCATACAAATAGGGAGCGTGATACAGAAATTTCATTTTGTTAATATTATTTCCTTTTTGTAATGGAATTTCAATACAATTACAGATTTCGTCTTATCTGTAGTTTGCTTCCGTTTATTTTTGGTAATATATTTTCAAAAATTATAATCTCCTTCCGTGGTTTTCTTTATTTACGTCTGTCAAATCTTAACTGTGTAGGTTAGGAATAGTTTATACTGCGAGTACATACGGCACTGGCGCACAATCCGCGGAACCAATGAACGCATCGCAACACACACACAAGTAAACAAATTCAAATTTATTGGCTGTTCCCCTTCTCCGCTCACATGTATACAATTTCGAGCGGTTTGAGAAATAAAGTGTTAATTACTATCCAAAAAAGCGACAAGCCGATTAATAGTCATTAATTATTTTCCTTGTTCATCGTCGTTTGTATAAGCAGTTCACGGCACTTCACGGTCACTACAAGTGAATAAAGCGAGCACGTGGTACAAATTCTCTGCGAGTACCCGCGCGTCAAAAGTTATCGCTCAAGCGCATCAAAACCTGATGTTTTGATGATGACGCATCAAAAAGTAATAATTGATCCATCATTTATAAATCATACTCTCAATCATGATATATACATTATTGCTTAAATCTACGTCCGCATTAAAAGTCAATAATTGATGATTTTGTATTCTTTATATATTATTGACACTTTCAACGGACGTCTTAATTATCTCTCTACATAACATATCAATCATATCTCAATTAATAGTGGAATACAATTCAGTACATCAAATGGTGTAAAAATTGACTCCATGTTTGGCTATCTGAGTAACATGTTAACGGCCAACAAATATTCTCGTCAAAACATCTCACCTTGGCCAAGTGGTAATGTGTCGTAAATAGTACTTGCGAGGTACTGCGTTCAAATCCTGGCTTCAAACTATAAGAATAATGACACTCAGTGATTTTTTTGTTCGTTTAAAGTAATTTAATATTAGTTCCTTCAATATTTTGTTATTTAAAAAAATGTAATGTTTTTCAAAAATTGAAAAAATTTATTTCTTTTTACATTATCAAGATAAGTGAATTCTGTGTGACTTCACTGTGACTCTTAAGTGACTTTTATGTGACTTCTATGCGACGTCACTGTGACATCGAAGTGTTGTTGCATCATTATAACGTTATAATTCCACATTTGAGTCACAAGGTGGTGGTCATTGTGAGCTACATGTGACTCACATGTGAGTCGCAAGTGACTTCACGTGGAAGTCACCTTAGCGTCACAGTGACATCTATTGTTGTCTGGATACTGATTTAAAAAAATGTCACTAGAACTTAAAGGAATAAATTCTGCAAAAGTAGAAACATTTTTCTCAATGTGTAAGGTAGATACTGTAACGGTCACGGCTCGCGCTCAGTGACAGGTGATTGCTGCCACCGATTGCTCGCCGGTTTCGTACAAGCCATGAGGGCAGCACCTCCCGGCAGCACTCTGCATCGATTTCGGCGCACGCGTCCAAAGTTCGTTTTCAATACGCTAGGAGGCTGCTCGTATTTTGATTAATTTTTCAAAACAAACCTGACGTAAAATCAAAATATAAGGCTAACAATTCATCATATCATCAGTTTTAAGCTCCATTATTAACCCCGTATAAAATATAAAGTAACTGTCCGTGACGGTAGTCGGAGAAAATAAGACCGTGAGTATACCTTGTGTGGTGCGTGGCCAACTTGTAGAGGTTGTTCACAAGCCCCACTTCACCTCCTGGGTAACCTATCCTGTCATATACTTCCTCCCCTCCTAGATGTTTTCGGTGACGTCGATTTCAGACGATCACCGAGCCTCGGAGTAAAACCTCATTTTTATCATTTCTTTTTCTTTAATGTATTATTTTGATACATATATTTGCCTCGAATAAGTAAATTTTTCCTTACTTATTCGAGGATGGAATCCTTACGTAATAAAGATTCTAAATCTATTGAACTTTTACCTTATTAACGATTCTAACCTGCAAATAATTAACCGAGATTTATTGCTTACATCTGACTCTTATATATAAACACAATTACTGAAAATGTATATTTTAAATTGCATAGAAAAGTAAACTACAAGAACTAAACGTAAACATTCATTCATTCATTTATTCTTTCATTCATTCATTCATTCATTCATTCATTCTTTCACATTCATTCATTTATTTATTCAAAATTGTGTAATATCTCGAATACAGCGATAATTCCTCACTGGAAAAAACTATTTCTAATTGGATCAAGGTTCTAATTGATAAATATTATGACCTATTAGCACATCTGCGGAAAAAAAAAGAATATGAATTAGCAAATGAAAATATGATTGAGTTTCAAAAAACTTGTATGAAGTTATTTCATATTGCCAAAAGCAAATGCAAGAGTGATACATGTAATATTGATGAAAGTATGAAAATTTGAGCTGAAATGAAGGAATTCTTAGAAGATCAAAGAATTGTAGACAAATATCGATTTTGTAAGCAACAAAGAAACTGAAAACAATACGACAATCTGTTGTTAAGCTGAACCATTGCCGCAGGATTCTCTAAGTGAATCACAAATGTCGAGTGGATCTGTATTAGGTTTAGCAGCTAAGGTATATTCCATTTATTAAATTAAGAGAAGTATATTTTATTTTGTATATCGCTTAATTTAGTAATCTTATAAAGGTCAATAAGTCATTACAGAGTTCAACAATGACTAATTAAAAGAAGATGAGGCTATGTTTAAGAAATTTAGCCATATCAATCGACAGAAACGGAGTTTCAATCAGAAATGCAACAATTATCGCTAATGCAGTCCTGCAAGACGTTGGTAAGATTACATCTGAAAAAAAGTGAAGGGATAGGGCCTACTAAACAAAGGATGAAAACTCTATAAAAACCAGAGTTCTCCCGAAAATGGCCAGTTTTGTCTGTCCTGTTGCATAGTTAAGATCTCTTGTGTGTAATTTTCAAGTCTTAAGTAAAAGTACAATCTATCCAGTCAACTGAAAAGTCCATTTATACTGTCATATCTAATTTTCCCGGATTCACTGAAACAAGCAGCTGATTTGATATAATATCACCACCGCAAATATCCATAAAAAAAATAAGTCAAATAATCTTTAAATGACTAAAAAGTAAAAAACGAAAGATTAAAACAAATTTAATTGTTGAAAATTTGAATATTAAACTTCTTTCACAAATAGGGATCAGACTTCTGTTGGGAAGACTATTAATGTGGTCTTCTAATAGCCGATTTCTGATTTCCTGTGAATTAATTTTAGTAATTCCTCACAATAAGAGACAGATTTCTGGTGGGAAAATTATAAATGTAGTCTTTCATTAACCGACTTTTGTCTTCTTATGAAATTACTTTTGCTAAATTAGTATTGATTCATATATTAAGTCAGATTCTGATTAAGAAATCAAATGATTTTCTTACATATCAGTTTCTGACTTCTAGTGGATCAAACTCTATTCGTAAAATCAACCCTTTTTCTTGAAAATTAGTAGTAATATGTAAATTACGTGACACCATCAGATTTTTGAAAGAAAAATTGAGAAGGAATGGGGAAATTGCAGGGGAAAACGATATAAAGAAGAAAGTAAAAGAATTTACATACTCTGATCTCCCCTTAGAGGAGCAAAAAAGAAAATGAAGGAGTTTATCCTACAAATTAGTTAAGAAATTAAAAATAGTAACGAACAATACCATCGTCAACTCGCAGACGGTGGCAACAGTTGATAGTAATAACACCGTTACCATAAACAACTATCATTATCAACAACCCAATACTAACCTTCCCCCAAGCATTACCCAGGACGAACTAGGAAGATTATTCAGACTAATCAAATCTTCAAAATCAATCTTCCGCGCAGTCGAAAGATTTACATACCAATTGGTGGAACGGCCAATTTTGGGCCCTTTCAATTTCGAAGGTTCATACAAGGGCCAAGTACAAAAAAACGAACTTTTCAAATACGAACAAATGCCGTTTTTCAACATACAAAAAAAGCAGCAATAGCAATCAAATTACAATTTTTTTGCTATAATATTGTTCCTATCATGAACCTGAACAAAATAAAAAAAAAACAAATTTTAAACTGGTTCATCCGTTCGCGAGATATTAACATCCAAAAATCACCGTTTTTTGCGCAAATTATGAAACGTCGTTTTCTTCTTCTTCTTCTTTCTATTCTTTTTCTTCTTTTTCTTCTTCTTCTTCTTGTTCTTCATGTTCAGTGTCCGGACGAGTAATTGAGACTAATACATTAATGTTATGATAATATGTAACACGATTACCATTCTAATACAAATATTATACATTTATGAACCTCTCCAGGCCCAATTGATGCCACCGTATCAGAAATTGAAGATAATTAGGCCAAATCATGACTATCTATAACGATCGGTATTTTGCTTCTATTTCAGACTGATAAGACTGACTTATGAGATACTTATTGGATACTTATTAGATGCTCATGGGATGCTTATGGGATCCTTATGAGAATCTTATGGGATACTTATGGGAACGTTATGGAAAGCTCATTAAACACTTATGGGATACTTATGGGATACTTATGTGATACTTATGTGAAAATATAATAAAGTAAATAATTACTAAAATTTCACTAAATATAAGGTACTGATATCATTAAATATGGTCAAGTACATTTACAAATTTTACTTGAAAAACTTAGGGAGTGAATCTAAAATAAATTCTATTTTATCAACTAACATCGTTAAGTAAATCAGCGAACTTCAAACCTTAAAATAATAGAAACATCAACTTCAAAATTATTAAACTAAAACCTAACAAAAGTAAGTAATCAAAAAAATATGTACAATATAAACAACATGCAAAAATTATATAATGTTAGTTATGTTAGTTTTGTTAATCTTTTTAATATTGTTAATTATACAGTTTTACATACTTTGTAGTTTCATTAGGTCCAATAGTTTCGTTAGTTTCGATGAAAAATACAAAAACTTGGCGCGAACCATATTTACATAAACTCAGTATTAGTAATATCATTTTTTTTTAATTCAGTGAAACGAATGAATAATTGAAAGAATAGAGATTATCTCCGAATAAAAAAAAAGTTTATTTCTGAATACAAAAAAAGAAAAGAAACTAATTTAAATGATTAATATCATAGAAAAAGGCAACGCGCAAACAATAAAACATTTAAATTTGACAGTTAGCAGAGCAAGAAGATGCTCTCGAACTTCTAATCTAATTTAACTCTCGTTTGGACATTAAATAAAATACAAAAAAAAGAGAGAATAAAGGATACCACCCACGGGTTGTTCAACCCCGCGGAATGGTGCACAAGATGGGAATTAACAGGAAGAAAATAACAAGCGTGCGACACCGAGCGTTTTGTCCATCGGGAAGGGAAGCGGGCGAACCACCTTGCGTGTTCATCCATTTTAACTGTCGATTGCTTACAACCAAATTGCTTCAATTTTGTTGTAAAGGATGATTTCTCGCCAATCGTAACTGAAGCATTATCACAGGCAAGAGCAAGAATATTTTGGAAAGTAATTTGATTGCGATACATTTCATTTTTGAAGGCTTCAAATAAATTATCCGCGCTAGAGTCAGTCGCGTCCAAATTAATCAATTTGACTAACACTTTTCTAATCTCAAGTGATTTTTGGTCTACGTAACGAACCAAAAATGTCATCCATTTTTCTTTCGTTATAGCGGACATTTCATCAACATATACTGAGAACTTTGTGTTCTGTATACTTTCTACAGTTCGTGAAGTACAGATTGTTGTTAAAACATTCGTTATAACGTTTGAACACTTAGTGCGACCGTGCATCATACATTGCAAAACATTTGCATCTTTACCAACAATTTTGAAAAAATTATAGATCACATTTGGTGATTGAAATGAGATGTTGTGTTCAGCAATTGAAGCCGCAAGCCACATTTCAGCTAATGCTTTGCGTTCATCAAATTACAATTGTTGATCCTTATTTTTTTCGGATGGCGGTAAAGATGCGGAAACATTAGGCATGTTTAAAGATATTTTTTCGATATGAAATTTTGAATTTTGATGCCTTTGAATTTGCGATAAACCACAAGCAAATTCTTTGTTGTAAATATTACAATGAACAACGAATGAATGATTGAAAACTTCACGCAGCCATGGCTTAAATTTCTCAATTTCAAGCCAGTTATGCGTGAATTTTTTTCCCGAATTCTTAGGCAGTTCATTATCTTCAAAAGCCCGCCTATGTTTTCCTGTATCTACATGCCTAGATACCTGTAAAACACTACATGGAAAAATTTGATTACAAAAAATGCAATAAAACAAACTCTTATCACTTGCAACTTCACGAATACAGGCTTTATAACGACCGTCGCTTAGCCAAAAAATGTCGACAATTGCTCATTGAACTAGCCATGGTTGACACAATTTGAAAAAAATTGTAATATATATATAAAAAATTGAAAAGTAAATTTAATGACAATGTAAATTTCATAAAAAGAACTTTACCTGTCAGTCAAACACGATACTTCCTTCCTACTTTCTTTGGCATGTTACTTGTGTTCTTTCAATCAAAATATTAAAATCACAACTCACTTCTTTAACAATATTAAAAAAATGGAAAAAAATTGTGATAACTAAATAAACTAAACACAGAAAAACGAATTTAGCAATATGATGCTTCTATTATGAAGGTAATACGCAATATGACTTACAAAGTCACAATTATAAATATTAAAGTAGGCAAAGAGCAAAAGAGTAATGGTCGTTACATTTAAACGATGAAGATTTGATTTCAATTCAAATTTTGTTTTAAAACCAATATCATCTGTTTTACATCATAATGGATTCACCGTCTCGAATTCATCGAAATATAAATGCAAAGCAATATTTTTTTGATTTGAACTAAATAATGGATTAGTTTTATAGTATGTGCCTTCTACAAAATGCTTTGTTACGTCCACGCGTGTCGGCAAATATATTTTTGCAAATTGCAAGGAGAATAGGTTAAATTAAATCAAAAAATAATCAGTAATTCTGGTAAAATAGTTTTATACAGATATTGTATCAATTACGCTGTCATAATAATTATCGCTATTGTCACTAATATTATTGTCGCTATCGCTGAGGTCGCTGTCGTCGCTACTGCTGCTGTCACTGTCATTAATAAATAACACTCATATAGGCAATAAATATATATAAAATTGAAATATAATATAATATAAAATATAAAGAAAAATTTTTCTCAATATAAGTTATTCATATCAATAAATATGGTCAAGTACATTCGCTAATTTTATTGGAAAAATCTGCAACTTGGGGAGTGAGTCAACAGTAAAATCTAATTTATTAACTAACATGATTAATTAAATAATAGAAAACTAAACTTCAAAATTATGAAATTAAAACCTAACAAAAATAAGTAACAAAAAAATATAAACATGTAAAAATAGGGTTTTGTTAGTTTCGTTAGTTTTGTTAATCTTGTTAATCTTGCTAGTTATACAGTTATACATACTTCTTAGTTTCATTAGTTCCGATAGTTTCGTTAGTTTCGATGCAAAATAAAAAACCTGGCGCGAACCATATTTACTTAAATTAAGTATTAACCTATACAACATATATAATATAACATATAAACGATTATAGTTCG